>KN883103.1:64029-86222 GCA_000934455.1 Apostichopus parvimensis | reverse complement strand
AAAGCCATTGGATTTGAATTATGATCCAAAAACATCCTCTGCTCTTTTTCAAATGTAAATTAGGATTATTAGGATATTATGCTGATAATTGTCTTGAGAGGCAGCTTCTCAACATTCATCAATTTTCATCTCGTTTATAATAAACATGAAATATACAGTGACATTGGAAGTAGTCCCAAGCTTAAAGTTATAGATATTTTCCCATCAATTGGTAAAGTTACATAATTGGTACGTACATGGTAATATTCTTGCGATTAAGATCTGGATAAAACTAATGGCTACTTTCTGTTACCTGATTGAAATACTGCCATTGAAATTTGGGGATGAAGTTTTCACATAGTCGGACGGTAATTTGTTTCCATGGAGATTGATTGAAATTGTTAAAGGACATGCCCTATAATTTCAGAACCTGTTACCGTGGTTACAGCAGATGAAGACGGACAATTGGCTAATGCAGATAGCTTGGTAAGGTTTAACAGTTTTTCAGTCTCCTAAGTCGATCGTTAGTCTCTTTTGCGCTCTGTAAATTGATACTGAATTCCCCATCTTTAGATCTAGAATAAATTAATCAAGTTCTGTCGATGTACTAGAGAACTTAATTGTATTTGAAGGATGAAAGAAAATATCAAAAAAGTTCAGATATGCTGAAATTTGTACATGACATGTGGTAATGTATTGCAATGATAAACATGAATGACCTTCGACCTTTAAAAGCTTCAGTGAATCATGATGAATTGAGAATATGAAAAACAAAAGATAACAGTGTAGACAGTGATATGATCAAACAATGCACCTATAGTAAGAGCTACTGTACATTCTGTAGTTAACACTATACTGCTCTATAGAACTTTGATGTCTGTTACCATAGCAACAGCAACCCATGAATGTGAATTTACAGTGGCTGCTTAGCCACTGGGCATTTTGTTCCCCTCCCCACCTTACCCCGCTTCCTCACCCCGCTTACTCTCTCCCACCGGTACCCATGGATGACATGTTATTGTCTTAAGTATACCATTGTACAATACTGATATGATAACTGACTGACCACAGTACTTACTAGTTAACCATGTAGTGCAGTATCAACATGTGTGTGTGTCTGGCATACATGTACTAACAAAAAGCTTGGTAAAATGCAATGTCATCGGTTGAAGTGAAGTCTTAAATGGATCTTAATTAATACAAGTTACATAAGTGTCTATTCATACAGTATATACAGTATGTACAGTGCCTTGAGTTGATATTAATTATTGTGGAAGCTTGCATGACTCCAACTATGGTTGGCTGCACCTGACTGTACAGTACATTTGAGAGACTACCAGCATACATGTATGTGTAAGACTCAATGTACAGTGAATATATACAGTTATATTTTACTGTAATTTTCATGTTTTTCCTTTGGCAGTATCAATTCCCATCGGATGCAAGTAACGTCTCAGTAGGCTCTGTGACTTACCGCGTCGTGTCTCTCCCACAAACCAACGCGGAGACTCCAACCAGTCAGAGGACTACGGTGCAGACCGGAGGCCAACCAGCCCTGGCTCAGGTAAACTCAGTTTCCAAAATTTCTACAAACTTAGGGAAAAAAAGAAAATAGAACTTTATCTATAGAGAACTTTTGTTTCAATATAAATATTGTCAGCTTCGTGCTGTCAATACACACATGACAATACCCTGCACTCTAATCAGTGTGTTTCCTGGTTCATAATGTAATTTGTCTGTGGAGAAGACTGCCTACTGTACCACATGTTATAAACTGTTGTTATTTATGTATACTGTAACTAAGATTCAATTAGTAATTTATTTCCCGAGCTTCCTCTCTAGACAGTGAGGGTTGTCAGGTGATACGTCATGTGATGGGTGTCACAAGGCACCCAGACACTAAGAGGGAATTTCCTCTAGGATGTATAGTTAATAGTTATGGATGGTTGTAGTTCATCCATGGTTTTGTCTGTAACCCGGAATATCAAGAAATTGATCCTTCCGCTATCCGGGTAGCCAAGCAAGATATCTAATTTACATGTTGCCACTTGATTGATAGGCAAATAATATGTAATTGTCTTGTGAATTTTAAATTAATTTTTTTTGCGGTTTGGAGGATCTAGTTACATTAAGGCAGGGATGGGGGGGGGGGCAGTTCTAAGTAGAACCGAAGATTTCCCAAATATAAGTTGTGTCATAGATGCTTTGGTTTATGAACAGTATACACTAGAGCATGTGTATTGGGAGCAGAGCCCTAGGGGGTATGAAAACATTTGGGGGGTCCTTGAGGTCAAAGAAAAAAAATAATTGTGAAAGCCAACATTCTGCTGATTTGAATACACTCTGCAGAAAATCAGAACAAATAATGTAGGTGCCAAATCTTGTGCAAAGACAAGCAACTAATTCCTGACCGTAGCCCCAACCAACATGGGGCTGAGACCAACATGGGGCTGAGACCAACATGGGGCTGAGTCCAACATGGGGCTGAGACCATTTGGCGATACTCTTTATTTGTAGGGATTCATTAACATCTTTTATGGTCTAGGAGTCTGCAAATGGAACCAAAAAACTACTGTACAGTCAAGTTAACTTCAATTTTGCATGAAATTTCCTCATTTGTTTGCTTGTTAACATATGGTTTTCCTTTTTTGTACCATACTGTAGGTAATTCAGGCCCCGTTCAACTCGGAGGAGAATTCCTCGGGTGACGGGCAAAGCGGAGAAACTCGTTTCACATACTTTCCAGCGTCTGCAATGTCAGAGACTAATGGCGCTTCAACAGGAGCAGAGAACCAAACACTCCAGTCAGCCACAAATGCTGGCGGTAAGAACAACAATTTTACTTGTTATCGCCTTATTGGTACCAAATGCACCAACTAGAGCTATTTAAGGACAACAAATTCTTTTGAAATGCTCGTCCTGTTACATCAAACGCAACTGGCATGTGTGCCCTGGTTTCATATTTAAGGGAAAAAAATGGCCTGGATAGCTCAGATAGGAGAGTACAGGACACAGCTTGAAGGTTAAAGGTACACTAAATGAAAGGTCTGCATGCAAACTTAATGGCCCATCACCAAGGAGCTTTCTGAGGACTGAGCCAGGACCCACCAGAATCCCACCCTGACCCACCAGAACCCCACCCTGACCCACCAGAACCCCATCCTGACCCACCAGAATCGATGCCCAGATTGCATTGAAGCTAGCTTAAATGAGGGGACAAGGTTATCAATTTGTGGATTTTCTCTTTTCCAGGACAATTTTATGTCATGATGTCACCTCAA
This sequence comes from Apostichopus parvimensis, assembly GCA_000934455.1. Classification (NCBI taxonomy): domain Eukaryota; kingdom Metazoa; phylum Echinodermata; class Holothuroidea; order Aspidochirotida; family Stichopodidae; genus Apostichopus; species Apostichopus parvimensis. The sequence goes on along the minus strand of KN883103.1, from coordinate 82,962 downwards.
GATGTCCTCCAGGGTGTTTCGCAGAGGACAATTGCACCAAGAACTCATCAGTTTTCCCCGTAAGTTTGTAGCGGTGTTCCTGATAGTGGTAATTAAGGCCTACCTAAAGCCCTTCCCCTTCCCTATTTACTTTTCTTATGTTGTCACCCCAAGATATTGCTCAAGGCCAAACATCACAAAGGCCAGTTGTACCAATAACTATTCAATATTACCTGTAGAGCTATGGCATTGTTCACAGTGGTTTTTTGAAGAGAGTGGGGGGCGGGGGGCCTGTCCCTTAACACTTCCCCAAATTCTTCAACCACTGTTTTGCTTTTCTTTCTTAATATCATAAAAAAAAAGTAAACCCAAAATTTAGTCTTAAACTATTCATTGATCATGAAAATTGTGAAAGGGTTACACTGACCTTCTTCTATCAGGGTACCGTAAGTATTGGCCCCTATGTTAATAATTCATTTATTCACATTATTATTCTTTACAGTGTAATTACAGTGTGTGTGTGTGTATGAGAGTATTATTATCTATGTAAATTAGTTGCTCTTTTTTCTCTGTTTTAGTAATTTATTAGTACATTTTATATGATTTGTTTACTTACATCATAAATCACCATTGGTTTAGAACACAGGTGGACAGAGTACTGCCCTCTGGTAAGGTTTTCAAAACCTTTATAGTAATGGGGGGGGGGGTACTCTAATAAGGGTAGTGACCCCTACTTTGAAAACCTGTCACTTTATAGGAGGATAAACTGTAATATCCCGATTTCATGGGTAATTACATCCTTCGATGTTGCAGCATTTGGATTGGATACAAAACTCACTGTGGCTAGTAAGTTCCATTTTGTGAGCACCTCTGCGTTAATGAGACATATAGGTCCACATTTCATGAGCACCTCTGTCTTAAAGAGACATATAGGTCCACAACAATTATTGCCATCTGATTTATATTCTTATTGATTTTCTTTCTTCAGGAAACTCGACACAGTACGAACAGCCAGGGATGATAGAAGGAGGGCGACACACAATGAGGTTGAGAGGAGGCGGAGAGACAAAATAAATAATTGGATTGTAAAACTGTCCAAGCTGGTTCCTGATTGTTCTATGGACCAATCAAAACAAGGCCAGGTAATTTGTCAGACTTTGTCATTAACAATAGTATCTTTTGTCCAAGTTTAGGTTTTCAAATGTTTTTTTTCTTCATAATTTGAGAGCATATTTTCGCTCGTTGAAAGGTAAAGTAAAAGTTGGACAACCTAAAATGGTTCCCATATGATGAAGTAGTGATGACGTTATTTCCAGCAATATTAACTGCGTGTAAGTCATAATGTACTCAGATGTCTAGAAACACAAAATGCTAAGAAGGTTTCTTTGTTTTTAGGTTCTTTCTGAATGAGCATGGTTCCAATACCAGTGAAGAACTAAATGAAACACAATTTAACTGGCTTTGATGCCTTTAACACACACACATCCTAGTGGCCTGAATTGTCCTATAATTATAATTTTTCTTACCGGTAGTGATAGGCCTTTTTTCAGAGTCAAGCAGGAATTGAAATTGTCAAAGAGAGGCTGAGAGCAGCTGTTCAGATAACTAGGCAAGCTTGAGTGTTGTTAGCACTGCATGTGGACTAAACATCTGATAAATCATAAAATATTAAGAGAAAATAATGTTGAAATCACTTATGTAGGTTAAGACAAACATTTTCTTCTTTTTTGTAACTCTTAAATTGTCAGAGAGCCAATTTTCATAAGAATCTTAAAGCTTTATTTTGGCACGATCAGACTGTGCTGTGTGTTCTGGGTGAGCTAATTGATATCAAATGACCTTTGACATTACAGGGTGAGTATTCTTTGGACTTTTTGCAGAGCAAAGGTGGGATTCTCATGAAGACCTGCGAGTATATCGACGATCTGAAGATGGCCAACACCAAGATGGCGGAGAGCTTGAAAGAGACGGAGAGACTATCGGTAGAGTTGGAGATCCATCGGCAGCAGGTCGAGGAACTAAAAAACGAGAATGCACTCCTGAGAGCGCAGCTGCAGCAACACGGTGTGGAACCTGTACAGAGTGTGAACAGTTAGTCATGTAGGGGTGGGGGGGGGGGGTAGGGAGGGAGGGGGGTATTTATTGGATGACATTTGTGTATACATGTCATAGGCTTCCAGGATGAGTTGAAAGCCACTCAGTGGGCGTGTTCTCTGGAACCATTCAAATGGAAGACAAGTTCTTGCAGTCTTGAATGTATGCTCGTTAAACTCTAATGGGACTTATTCGGAGGATTAAACTTTGAAGACAGACCACCTTTCAGTCCATTTTCTTGGGGTACTTTGAGTAATGGTGTGATCTCCATATACATGTGTTGATGGTTTCATAAAGGGTTGCTTTGATAGACTCCCCAGCAGATCTATCATGATTCGTTAGTCGACAAACTGTTTAATTACCTGGGATGAAATTCAGTGATATGCAAGTCGGAAATGATAGAAATTCCATTGTATAATCTGTGAATGTAGATATATATATAAGGGCCTTGGGAGGTGATGCTGCTCTACTTTCTATGAAACTAAACATGTGTTGTATATACAGTAGCACTAAACATGTGTTGTATAAGTACCACTAAACATGTGTTGTGTATACAGTACCACTAAATGTGTGTTGTATATGCAGTACCACTAAACGTGTGTTGTGTATACAGTACCACTAAACGTGTGTCGTGTATACAGTACCACTAAACATGTGTTGTATATACAGTAACAATAAACATGTGTAGTATATGCAGTACCACTAAACATGTGTTGTATAAGTACCACTAAACATGTGTTGTGTATACAGTAACACTAAACATGTGTTGTGTATACAGTAACACTAAACATGTGTTGTGTATACAGTAACACTAAACGTGTGTTGTGTATACAGTACCACTAAACATGTGTTGTATTTACAGTACCACTAAACATATGTTGTGTATACAGTAACACTAAACATGTGTTGTGTATACAGTAACACTAAACATGTGTTGTGTATACAGTAACACTAAACATGTGTTGTGTATACAGTAACACTAAACATGTGTTGTGTATACAGTAACACTAAACGTGCGTTGTATATACAGTACCACTTAACATGTGTTGTGTATACAGTAACACTAAACATGTGCAGTTTATACAGTAACACTAAACATGTGTTGTATATTATATACAGTACCACTACGTGTGTTGTATATACAGTATCTCCAAAATTTCTCCAGAAAAGAGTGGCAGCTGGCCTCCCCCATCCCTCCCCCTCAAAAAAGAAAAGAAAAAAGGAATCTGCAATATGGTTTCACCAGGTAAATTAAACTTCATTGCCTAGTTAAGTAGCACATCAGCAAATGCCAGGGAATAATCTACCCGGTATTGCATAGTAAACTGCTATGCAAAATCGGCAAATTGCTATACAAATTAGCAAAGATGTATAGCACATTTTGAACACAGGAACCATTGTATTTTGTAAGAAAGGAAGTATAGAGCTGTTAAAACTGCTACTCAAAGTCTGAGTGATTAATTGTTCTCTGAATGCCCAGGAATATCACATCGTAAAGACTTGTAGAACTTCTGTGAAGGGTCTCTGCTGATTTCCTAACTTTGTGGAGTTGTCACTAACTAATGGGAAAGGTGAAGTCACTGGTTGTACAAAATTCTTTCTTAAATATGGGCCTTTGAAGGAAGAAATGGTTTTGTTCTTGTTTGAACTTTTGTTTTTGTTGTAATCCTTGGAAAGAGTGTAAATGTATGAGAAGAAGTGGTGTCATTGCAGTGTGTAGGCTGTGAGTTAGGAGGAGGCGTAACAGTGTATATACAGTACAAGAAGGTGTATATAATGTAATGTTAGTGTACGTTATTGGATTAAGCCTCGGTCAGATAGGGTAGGCACTATAGTATAGAAAATGAAATAATTGTCTTTCAGAACTACAAATGACACCCTCACCACCCCCCCCCCCCAACCCACCCCATACTCACACCACACTTTTTTTCCATCCAAGCAACAGATGAGAAGCTGATTAGGGTGATTGAGTTGAAAGCATGGCTGACTCAAATGTCATACAGTTTATAGGGGTTGGCAGGCTGTAATATGGAGCAACACACTTAATGTTGAGACATTAGATATAGTCAGAGATAGAGGTACAACACTTGTTTACAGTGTTTGTTGCAAGGAACATGCTCCAACCCTTGTTACTTGGGGGTGAGGGGGGGGGCAAGTTTGAGTAAAGGGAAAGTGGACTGTTCTCAACACTGAAGAAAATACTAAAGAAATATCTCTGTTGCAACCGATACATAATTTGAGGAATTCGTTAAAACCAATTGAGAAAATGCACCTTTTGAATCCACATTCAGTTAATGGACTATATAGCAATGAGAGTGTGAACTTGTACTAGCTTGGACCAACACGTCTTACATTGTGCCCATATGGGTCGGCTTGTCCTCAATACGATTATTTAATATGTGAGGTTTCGTTGGAAAATATGTGCTGCTTTTACATTCACTGCTAATTTGAATATGACAAGGTTGGGTGTGTTATTGTTGTAAGATATGATTAATGTAACCAAATTATAAAGGTCTGAAATTCACTATCGTTTTGGTACTTTTAATAACATGTGTTGTAAGATTGAGAAAAATTGCATACTGGATCCATACTAACAAAGGATGGACCCTACCAGTGAGAATCGTGGTACTCGTTTGATCCAACCTTTTGTGACTTCTTGATTCCAATTTTTTTTCAGGATAAGCTGTTTGATTTTTCTTAACTTTTCTTGTTACAAATCAGTGAAAATACATAAATATTGACATGTTCTGTTTAATATCATTAAAAATTAACCCAGTGTTTGCTCAAAATAATTTTTAATTTTGACTTGATCATAGTAACAAATCTTTCAAATGGCAGGGTTGGTGTTTGTATAAATGTATGTAATGTAATGCAGGCTTTTTCTGTGTGTTGCAATGAAATACTAACAAACAAATAAACCATTCTTACATTAATTACCAAGTAAATACTACAACTTCCTGGTCTAGGTTTACGGTGCTTTTATACGGATTTGTAGCTAGGCCTTAAACGTCATAACCGTACAAGAATCGTTGATGAAAGCCTTACAGTTCTTGTTAACTGTCATTTTTGAGAGACAGAACACCCTGTCCTGGTTATACAGAACAAGGCTCTGTGTGCTCGGTAAAGGGTTAAGTGTTTATGGTTGTATAACTTTATAGCACACAGCTGGACGTGTAAAGTGATGGTTGCATCCTTTGAAAAGTGTGTACTGTATAAGTGCGATGTTTAGTTTGGGTTTTTGATTTTATCCTCATCAATTTTCATTTCAAGTGGTCTGTTCTAAGACCTGAATGACAGTAACTGATTTTTATGGGTATTTTCATTATTTGGCCTTGTGGTTGTTTGTTTGTTATTGATTTCCTAGTACTTAGAGACGCTGAAGATGAGAGTAATTGGAGGAAATGGTGGGGGGGGGGGAAGTGGGGATTGGGAAGAGAAATTCCCTTTGTGTGAAAATTAGTAAGGAGCAATACTTGAGTATGGTAGTTTTGATCTATAGCGGTCAAGGGTTAATATCTCCTAAATTCTAACTTGTAGGTGCTGAAAGCTGCTTTTCATTGTACTGTGAAAGAGGGGACCGGCAAGCATGTTTTCAGTTAACATTTTTATTTTCACAAAAGCCATTTCATTAATATTCCAATAGAGGCCAGTTATGCACAAATTGAAATTGTAGGAGAGAGCAACTTTGGTGTTAGAAGATGAACTAAATGTATGATTTCACAAACACATTCAAGGTTGTCCAGTAGGATGCCAAAGCCTAAGGCCTTTGTTCATTTCACTAGTGCATGATTTTGAGCCAACTTATCTTTTATTATTCTGGATTAAAATCTTATGTTGGCCTGTGACCTTCCTCTTAAGAAGCTTGTATTATTTTCTTTGATATTCATGCATGTTTAAGTATTGCTTGACAAAGCTAAATCGTAGAGATGCAATTATGACGGACTTGCTTGGAGTTATCCGCAACCTCCTCCCTTCCCCCTCCCTATCACCATCCCATCCACACAGTTACCAGGTATCTGTTACCTTGTGACATGTGTTTGGGGCACTGCCACTGCCTAGTATAGACATCATTGGGTTCATAATATAATTATTGTTTATATCTGTCAGTCAGCCTATAGAGATATCCAGGATATTAAACATGTTGGGTCATTTCTTTGGTTTCTACAGTTATAGTTTTGATCATTATCTGTGGCTACTGTAATCTGTCTTAGTGGACTTTGGGGAACAATTCACACAAAAAATATCAATTTTTATAACCATTCTGCAAGATTTGCAAAGATCTTTGTAATAAATTTGTATTGTTTTTAAGACGTGAAGCTGTCTATGCGTCTATCTGTGTCTGTTGACGTATCTCAAGCAATACCTAACGATTTCATTTTCAATGTTTTTTTTTCACTCAGCTTAAAAATATGAAGCATCATAAATAAACTTTGGGATGGAGATATTTGTAATGACCAACATTACAACCAGTGGCGTAGGAAAGTACTTCTGAGTGGGGGGGGGGGGCTGAAGACTGATGGCCGGCCTGGGACAGGGGTCTTTTTTTGGAATTTTTTTGCATTTCCAGGTGGCCTCAGACACAATTTGGTGCAATACAGCACACTCAACACCCACTCCATATTGTAAATAATTTTGCATTTTCACCTGGCCTTAGATGCAATTTGGTGCTCCAAATGAGATTTTTTTCTCATTTGGAAATGAAAAAGTGGTTTTCTGACTTGCGGAGCGGGCGGAATGATACTTCCGCCACACCATATTTTTCACTGGGGGGCTGGCGCCCCCCCCAGCCCCACCGGTTCCTACGCCCTTGATTACAACCCACTCAGCAAAAGTACTGGAGAAGTTTCTTCATCCTTCAAATACTCTTGGAGACTTGATCAAGTCTAAAATACTTGATTGTTTACTTCTTTATTCCTTACCAAGTTATTAGTTCTGATAATGGTGGTACTTGGTAAATGATGATCATCTCTTGAATATCATTCGTCTTCAAAACCTACCATTGTTTTTCAGTGATAAGACCTGTGATCTGCCTGACTGCAGATAATATGACACAAGAATTAGAGAAAATGGCAATCACTGACTCAACTCTTAGAGGGGAACAGTACAGTTCTTAGCATAATGATGGTATATATAGGTAGGAGGGGTGGGGAGGGTGGGGGGACAGAGGAGGTTGATTCATGCCTATCACACATTAGATGGTGGTTGTTATTTCCTTCTTTGTAAATCTATTGGCATCTAATATCGGTAGTGTAAAATCCGCCACATACACATGGCCACATACACATGGCCAACTGATCACTTGCTGATGCAACTGGACCGTCCGGGACGTTTGTGATCCTCATGAAAACCCATGGACTTACAACTGACCCCACACAAACTAACTACTTGATCAGGGCACAAGACTGTTTGCTGTAAACGACTAGATCTCATCTAGGTCACTTGCAAATATATAACCCTGTTATTGGTTGCATTTATTAAACCAGAGCAGTTTTAGTCGTGAACCAACGCAAACCGCTGATTGTCTGCCAGTTGGAATAAAAATGGTACATGTTCAGTTCTCCTAACCGAAGCCAACAAGACTTAAAACGGGTCAAAAATTAATCAGTGGTCATCTTACACAAACTACCCAACAATTATCCAAGTATAGATGGTCGTGAATAGTGTGGTTTTGTGATAAGGTTGGGGGAAGTGTTCAGTGGGCTTTAATTATAACAGGTCAACAAATGAGGAGTATAGCATACTATAGCTGCAACAGCATCAGAACTATTTTAACCAAATTATAGTCAGACAAAAATAGACTACAAAGCTAGTCAATACCTATTGATTTTGTCAGAGTGATTTATTTCACAAGACAGTACAAGTTTCAATTTAAAAGTGAGTATTTAAAATTCAGTAATGATATATATATATATACATGGAAGCAGCAATCCAAGTGACAAACGATTATTTGATATAGAACAATGAAGTAAGATATTGCAATTCGAAACAAAATTGTACTGGGACGGACAAAGGACTTGAGAGAAAGATTGAAAACAACTGCGGAATATTAATGTATTTAATTAATCTAATATTCCACTCATGGTCAGGTTTTAGTAGGCAGTTTACTGCCACTGATAGTATTACGACCAGCTTAGAAAAAAATTCAATTCCTTTGGGAGATGTCACGGTTTTGAATGAACCCTCACACATGCAGTCACTTACACTCAGTTTTTCAGGGTCTTCTTTATTACAATCTTTGTTTTTCTCTCATAGCAGAAAGGGATTTGCAAATAAAGAACATAAATTATTCAACTAGTTTTAAACTCTAAAGAGAGAAAAGATTAACAACAAGCTCCTGGTCTTTTGTTAGAACAAAATGTAGTTAAATAATCAAAGTATAGTTAAGAGTATGATTCTAGCAAGATCCTCATAATTACAGAAAAGCTTGAATCTGTTCATCGGCAAAGTGAAACTATGAAAAGAATCTTTCAGGTGATGGATCACAGCTGGGCATTAGAAGGGCAGCCTGGAGGTTAAGGAATGAGACTAAGGATATTACAAAATATCAGCCTCCTAAGAAGTCCCTACTACACGATTTAAACTGTACTTTTCATTTCACTTTTGTTTCTACCCATTGCACCAAGAATTTACTCAGAAACTGACCAAATAAATTCAAAATATTTTGGCAGTGGCTCAAGATGAAGTAAGAAATATTGCCAATACAGCTGAAATCGTAACAGGTTTTTAAATTTTGAACGCAGTGGATGAAAGCAAATGTCAAATTCATGCTGCATCGACAGAAAAGATGTGAACGTAAACATATTCGGATGAAAGTACATTATGCCGTTTCCCCTTCCCATCCATCCACTGCCCTCCTCCAACCAAAACCCTTGAGGATGCTGCCGCACATGCCTTTAAGATGCGACCGTAAACATATTCGGATGAAAGTGCATTATTCCGTTACCCCATCCATTCCACTGCCCTCCTCCAACCATACCCTTGAGGATGCAACCACACATGCCTTTAACTCATGAATGCAATAATTATCGGTATTGAGGGTTATAATTCCACTGAGGTTGTAGCAAGACCGTCTGCTGTTGTGCTTGGCGATCTTGCTGCTGAGGCTGTGAGCTGACTGCCGCCTGCTGCTGACCGGCCTGTTGTTGCTGCTGTTGTTGCTGGTTGGTGACTGTAGGAATGGTCTGCACCTGGACTACTTGTGGGTGCATCTGCTGGGTTTGAACCTGCACTTGTTGCTGCTGTACTACTGGCTGTCCACCCTGAATCTGCTGTTGTTGCTGCTGTTGTTGTTGTTGCTGTTGCAAGGCCGCAACAGCGGCCTGGGTCAACGTCTGGGCTGCGGGACCAATCTGAATCAGCTGGCTCACGTCCACCGTCTGGGTAGTGGTCCCGTCAGCTGAGATGGCAACCACCTGACCTCCAGGCTGTTGCATTATGTGGGCGCCTTGTATCTGCTGTGCCACGCTGGCAGGGACCTGGTGGGCAATCTGAGAGACGGGGATCTGAGAGACTGAAATCGAATGTTGATTGTTCTGCTGGATCTGGGGCAGGATCTTCTGGACCAGGTCCGAAACTGACTGCTGTACGTTACTGTCCTGTATGGAGTGTTGCAGCTCTGACATGGCCTGATTCAACAGGTCAGTGGCCTGCACAGAGGACTCAGCCTGGGCTAATTGTGAGATATCTATGTACCTGATTGTGGATGCGTCTCCCATCCTGTCTTGACTCAGGGCAGCTTGTGCCTCCTGGATCTGCTGGGATATCTGTTCGGGTGTGGCACCAGGTGCAACCACCAGTTGTACTGTAGGTTGAAGCGAGAGGCCCTGTGCGTTCTGGCTCTGGGGGATTCCCTGTATGGCCGCTGTGACCACCTGGGCCGCTGCAGCAGCCGCGGCTGGATTAGGGTCCCTGTTCTGGATGGTAATGTGGCTGACTTGATTCGCAGGATTCTGCAGACCACGGTCTGAACTGTCCGCCACCTGCGCCACCACTGTGACTGGTTCCACTACAGATATCTGTAAGGTAATGGCAAAAGACAAATGAAGTAAATAACAGATATCATATAACAATGATATCATATAACATATATAACATATATCATATAACATATATCATACAACATATCTCATATAACATCATATAAAATCATATATCATATAACACATATAACATATATCACATATAACATATCCATGGATGGATTTCTTGGTTGTGCTACTATTTAATGTATTCAGAATACTGTAATCAGGCATCCTTACAATGAACATCATAACAGCTGACCACAATACTGTAATCAGGCATCCCTACTAGGAACATCATAACAGTTGACCACAATACTGTAATCAGGCATCCCTACTAGGAACATCATAACAGTTGACCACAATACTGTAATCAGGCATCCCTACAAGGAACATCATAACAGTTGACCACAATACTGTAATCAGGCATCCCTACAAGGAACATCATAACTGTTGACCACAATACTGTAATCAGGCATCCTTACAATGAACATCATAACTGTTGACCACAATACTGTAATCAGGCATCCCTACAAGGAACATCATAACAGCTGACCACAATACTGTAATCAGGCATCCCTACAAGGAACATCATAACATTATTCAGTACTTATATGGAAATGCTAGTATACTTTTACTTGAATTAAAGTAGTTGGTACTAGCTCAAGGACACCGGAACTCCCAATTACAAAAGGAGTACTCAGAGCCAGAGTACTCATAACTCATAACCTTACTATAAATCAGAACTCTTCACTTTAATAAATAACTTAGATAAGGCCAGTTGAACTAAGACTGCATAGAACACTAGAATAAAATGCCACGTTATACCAAGCTTTAAGGTTAGAGGAATTAACAGTAGAAAAATTATTAAAAAAAAGAAAAGTGTCTTACCTGTTGGTGTGAAGCCCCAGAAACCACAGGGTCCATGTGCTTCTTCCTGACATGGTCCATCATTTTAGCTTTGGTACTATATTGGCGTGGACAATGGGCACAGGCAAAGTAATGTGTTGTGGTAGCACCTGCTGGTGCAGTGTGAGGGTCATCCAGGACATTGGTTTCAGGGTTATTCTTATTCTTCCTCAGACTCGGAGGAAGGAGAGCGCCCGGGTGGTTCTTCAAGATGTGAATCTTTCTCTTGCTGCTGCTCTTGTAGACCTTCTCACAGTAAGCGCAGAAATAGTTCCTGTTGGGCTTAATGATGGGCAGGTTCAACTCCGGTACCGATTCTGGCTGGATGTCGGGATGCTGACGGGCTAGATGGTTCACCAACATGCCACGCCTCTTGAATCCCAGCTGGCAGGCACGACACTTGAAGGTGAACGCGTCCACTTCCGTGGGATCCACTGCGGGTTTAAATGGTGGCTTCTTGGGTTTACTCGCCAGGGCGGCCATCTTGGCTTCTCTCTCCGGGTTATGCATTCTCAGCATGTGCTCTTTGAGTTTGTCCTTCCGTTTGAACTGCTTCCCACAGTTGGCGCAGAGGAAGTCCTTCCGATCCGTGTGCCTGAGCATGTGCATCTTCAGTTTGTCTGGACGTGGGAAGATCTTGCGACAGACCGGACACGGGAACTCCTTACAGGAATGAGACTCTCGTATGTGCTTGCGAATGTGAGAGTACATCTCAAAGTTCTTTGAGCAGTGAGGGCAATAGTACTGTCCCTCCTGCTTGTGAATCGTGACGTGCCTCCTGAGGAGCTCCGGCCGTTCGTAACCGATCTCGCAGAAGGGACACTTGTAGAACTTTGGTATCATGTGCACCTTCATGTGGCTGCTGTATAAGGGTTGATTGTCAAATGTCTTCCCACAGAGCTTGCAGTGAATCAGAGTCTGTCCCTGTTCATTCATCGACATGCTCTGTTGGAACCCTGAAAACTCCCCTATGAATGTCTCCATGTTGCCGACAGGGTCTAGACCTGGCTGGAATTGTTGGAGCCCATCCCCTCCTCCCTGGGCCAACGGAAGCCGACCCATCACTGACTGACTGATGATGTCCTGGCTAACAGACGTAGAGACAGGCTGAGGTGTAAAGCCTTGTGTTTCGTGCAAGTTCTCCATGGATATGAGCGGTACTACTCCATTGCCATTCTGTTGGTTGGCTACAGCATCAGTTTGAGTCACAGTCTGAGGATGCACAACTCCATCTACGGGGGACTTAGCCACCGGATCTGGGACCTCCTGTGCTTCCTCTTCATGCTCTTCTGCTTCATGGCTCACCAGTTGATCCTCCTTGGAGAAAGTCTCGTCACAGTACTCGCAAGACCAAGTGGTGATGACCTGGCGATGCCGGGGGGGTTGGACGAACCCTGTGTATTCCCCTCTCTCTTTATGCTTCAAGAGATGCCTCAACGCATTGTAGTCATGTGCAAACTTCTTCAGGCAGACCTCACACGTGATTGTCTTGTTATCTGTGTGAACTACCGCATGGCGCTGTAAGTCATAGTTCCTGGTAAAGATCTTCTGGCAGGTTTGGCAGACGAAAGGAGAGGGTTTCTCTTGAAACTGTACTGACCTACCGCCACCATGCTTATAGTTGATCGCATCCGATATGGGGTACTTTCTGGGCCTGCCCCTCTTGCGGGGACGGCCACGGCCTCGACCTCTCCCACGACCTCTCCCCCTCGTAGGTCGTACTTCTGGTGCATCATGAGAGCTCAGATGCTTCTGTAAGAGCTCTGATGTTTTGAACTTTCGCGAGCATTCATAGCACGGCCAGGTTTTCTCTTTCTCTTGGATAGCTGTGAATAACAAGGGAGAACTAAAATGAAGTATTGTTTGGGAAAACAAGAAGAGAGAATTGAAGATTCAATGAAAACTGCCCATAAGAATAATTTAACTAAGGCAGCTTTGCTCTTATTAGAAAGCAGAAGCATAGACTAATTGGGACTGTGATATTTGTTGTTCATAAATACTGAAGCGACTAATCATCCTTCAATAAAACAAATATAGCTATCAGAAAATAATTGAGTATTCAAATTTGGTTGTAACAGTCTTGAGGTTTACAAAAATCTTATTGCCCAGAAAATAGAGAGCTATTCTTAAAACTACTTTATAAATTTGCATTTTTGTAGTAATTTTTGCTCATCTTGCAAAGCATTCCCCTATGCCATTGCGAATGAGTTCCTTTCAGATTCTACACTTTTTTTTCCCCGTTGTGAAATTAGTAGACCATTTAACCCAATATAATATGCTTTGCAAGATCAGGAAAAAAAATATTCCCTAATGAACTGAAGCACAAATTACTGAGGCAGTTAGGATATTGAACTTGCTCAAATGTTTGATATGAGCAGAATGTGGAAGAGTACTCTCTGAATGAACTTTTCAAACCAAAATTACTCTGAGTTATGAAAGTCTCACCTTCTTACACCCCTGACACATTAGCAATGATCCAATATATGACTGAGACAAACAAATAAAATAAAAAAATAAATAAAGAAAAAAAGAAAACCTAGGATAACTGGACAGCCTGTCCATATTAAAGCAGCATTTTGCGTCCTTTTCTATGATTTTTCTCAACCTCACTGACTCCACTATGCCATAACGACATACATAACTAGCTTATCTATTTAAATCTTACTTCAAATGGTGGCATAAAAGTCGAAAAATTTGCAACTTTCAACCTTGTTTTTCTCCAAGATATTTTCCGTTGGGATCCCAATAAACCTCGCCCATAATATGAATATTTAAACACTACAAACGTCATTGACCAATACGTAATACAACACCATGCATGATTTGTGTACAGTCTATATGGCAGTTGTACCAGGGAGTTCTATAACAACTCCCTGGTTGTACCAACGCGAAGTCTTGAATCTATTTTTAGCAATGGCTCATAATTAAACCTGCATCTCTGATTGGTTGAATTCAAACTAGTGGGTTTGGGGGAACTGTATGTGATTAATTTTAAATGTTGAATTTGTCGTGGACACTTTTCTCATTATCTGCAAATATCCTTAATTACTCGCCAATTAACGTTGTTGGCAGGGAGAAACTTGGCTAATATCTTAGTTTGCTGTTTTGTGATTAATATATGTAAAAAAAATCGGTGGACATGTCAAAACAGTAGAAAACGGCGACCAAACGCAAAATGCTGCTTTAACCACATATGGCAACATTGCAACTTCATAGCCTGTCCATATTAACCACATGGCAATGTATGGCAACTCCATAGGAAGGCCATATTAACCACATATTGAAACATGGCAATGTATGGCAACCTCATAGCCTGTCCATATTAACCACATATGGCAACATGGCAATGTATGGCAACCTCATAGCCTGTCCATACTAACCACATATGACAACATTGCAACCTTATAGCCTGTCCATATTAACCACATATGGCAACATTGCAACCTCATAGCCTGTCCATATTAACCACATATGGCAACATGGCAACCTCATAGCCTGTCCATATTAACCACATATGGCAACATATGGCAACTTCACAGCCTGTCCATATTAACCACATATGGCATATGTCAACTTCATGGCAATGTATGGCAACTTCATAACCTGTACATATTAACTACATATGGCAACATGGCCATGTGGATTTACCTTTTGCTATAACTTCAGCTTAAACACACAGTTTTTACCTACATCTTACACCCAAATGTATGGGCTTCCTTGGTCGCCTAGAATAAAATACAAACATCCACCAACGATGTGACAAAAGAAATTGCCTTCACTATATTTCATTGCCTCAAAAACACAGGATTCATTTTTCAACCTACCTGCGGCTTCTTCCGGTGTGATTTCTAATACTTGTTCTCCCAGAGCTTCAGCAAAAGACTTTGCATACCAAACTTTGAGCTCCTGTCTTGGTTCGACTGTCTTGATGGTAGCGAAGTAAATCTCGTTGTTTAAGCAAAACGCCATGAGATTCTGCTCGCTGTAGCTATTAGCCGGTCTGACAAAACCCATCCAGTTACTTCGAAACTCATCTTGACAGTCAATGTAAACTGTACTGCCATTCCTCTCCACCTGAAGGTAAAGAGCAGAGAATGACTTTCCTTGCTTTCTGACAAAGTTGACCAAACCTGCATACTTAGTCTATGCAAAGATGAACAGTAAGTATTTGTTGACAGAAAACTCAGTGTTTTCTGTAGGTTTACAAATTATAAGAAAGTCTGTTTTCAAGTCTAAACTTGTTAGGCAAAACTGAAACACTAAATTATTGCTTGAGGAGGTCATTGGATTTCATACAGGATTGTATACAATTAAACTTAGCAATACTAAGGATATAAAAGTTCTATGAAAAGATAACATAAACAAGATTTTGTGGATATTGCTGTGGTTTAGCTTCATTCAATTATGTAATTTGTTTGATCAGACGTCTCCAGACATGGTAAGAATTATACTTGTAACGGTCAGGAATCTAACAGCTCTAGTCAAGGATAGACTTCCCTAACTTGTCGTACGGGCTGAATTGCCTTATTAAAAGTGTTATATAAATATAACCTAGACTGACAGCAGTAGTTTTTGATAGTCGCACAATCTGCATGCTGATGGTGTATTCCATGGGCGTGCATCCACCTGGATCTGTTTCAGCTACACAGTAAAACTGAAGCAATAGCCGATTCATTCATATCCGCCATTTAAACATCAACCATCTTAAGCAACAGACTTAACTCTTTGACTGATGCAGGTTGTCTGAAGGAAAACCCACCAACCAACTTTCTCAAACATGAGCTCATAAAATAAATCTAAAGCTCACCGGCCACTTCAGGATAGTATTGGGAGGATCCTTCACAATGGCGCCCTCTAAGGGTCCAAACTGAGTCCTCTTGGAGAGTGCCCTCTTAGCAAAAACACCTTAAAAAAAGATAAAAATTAATTCAAATCTAACACAAAAAAGTTTGAAATATTTCAAATGTGGGAATGAAAATTGTGACCTTTTGTGGTCAAATAAATAGAAATATTTCAAGCATAAACAAGATGCACTTACAGTTGATTGTCATTCGTGTTTGCAATAGTCACTTCCATTTTTCATATAAGTCCAGAATCAACACAAACGTGCCATCATATCCTTGAAGTTTCCAAGAAAATGTATTCCAAGATATACACAAATTAAAAAAATATATACACTTTACATTATAACTGAATTAATAAAATGGTATTGGAATCACCCTACACTCCTTCATCTAAGAGGCTTAAAGCATCAATAGAGTGGTACATTCATCCTCCTCAAAACTTTTCCCTCCAAACTCTCCTATGATCTACATTTGATGTCAAACTGTTAAACTTACCAACATCATTTTCCAAGACCTTGAAGACCTGAAGCATGCTGGGAAGTGTAGCTCTGGCCCGCGATGTGATTGGTCGATCAATAATCTTCATAAATGCCCCCTCCTTTAAGAACGCTTCTTCATCTACCATGTCCTGCTCTTCCGTCCCTAGATAGAGGTATCAAAAAAAGAAAAAAATGTTTGATCAATATTTATAGCATGATCATCATAAAAATGATTGCAATGGTTGGTATACATATTACTTTGTAGGATAATACAATCAGATACCGATCACTGTAAACATAAGGTTAGATAAATAACTCTGTAATTTTAAGCAGATTCAGCTACTTACAAAAAATTGGTTCAATACCCAATCTCTTAGACAAACTAGGGTCTGATATAAACAATCACTGCAAACCTACAGTTTGCTACCCATCACTTTGAATACAAGAGGTCAGATAACGATCATTTTTCAAAATATAGGTTCAGATACCCAATCACTTTCACAAAATTTTCTGATATAAACAATCACTGAAACCTACTGTTCGCTACCGATCACTTTGAATACAAGAGGTCAGATAACGATCATTTTTCAAAATATAGGTTCAGATACCCAATCACTTCCACAAAATAGGGTCTGATAACCATCCCTGAAAACCTACAGTTACCTACCGATCACGTTGAAAAGATAGGGTCAGATAACAATCGTTTTTCAAAAAAAAGGCCAGCTACCGGTCATATTGACAAGATGGGGTCTGATAACAATCACTGAAAACCTACAGTTAACTGCAGCACACTTTGAAAAGATGGGGTCGGATAACGATCGTTTTTTCTAAAATAAGATCAGTTACCTAATCGCTTTGACAAAATTGGGTCTAATAACCATCGCTGAATCCTACAGTTACTTACCGATCAGGTTGAAAAGATAGGGTCAGATAACGATCGTTTTTAAAAGATAAGGCCAGCTACAGTACCAGTCACATTGACAAGATAGGGTCTGATAACAAATTGCTGAAAACCTACTGTTAACTGCAGCCCGCTTTGAAAAGATGGAGTCAGATATACATTGTTCTTCGAAAATTAGGCCAAATTGACAAGATAGGGTCAGATATGAACACTGTCAGTCTACAGTTAGCTACAGTTTCAGAAAGAGATCACTGATTGCATGCAAATTAGAGACTGAAACTAAATAGAACATTAAACACCAACAGCAGGTCCTCTTATCACTACAATGCACTACAAAGTAGATGAGAAACTTTCCTTTAATACCCAACTTAATGACAGAAAGTAGTGCTTTTGAAAATTCCAAAATACTTGGTCTAAAAAGACGTTTCTGCTTACATGAATCATTCTTTTCAGCGTCGATCAGATTCTGGACATTCTGGGCTGCCTTTCTTCCCGGTCTCCTCGATGGGCCTGCTTGTTCCTCTCCTCCAGATTCTGCAGGTTCTCCCGTCGTCTCTGAGGGTGCATCCAAAACCATCTGAACGGAACCTGTGGATGACTGCTCTCCTTGTCCTGTATGGTGGTGGTGGTGCTGCACCTCAGACTGGTCTTCAGAATCTTCCTCTACTGCTGGCTGTTGTTGCTGTTGTGTTTGCTGTTGCTGTTGTGTTTGTTGTTGCTGTTGTGGTAGAGGCTGTTGCTGTTGTTGCTGTTGTTGTGAGTGTTGTTGATGCTGTTGTTGTGAGTGTTGTTGCTGTTGTGTTTGTTGTGGGTGTTGCTGCTGTTGTGGTAGAGGTAGTTGCTGTTGTATATGTCCTTGTTGCTGTTGAGTCTGAGGGTGATGTTGCAGTTGTTGCTGTAGCTGCTGCTGTAATTGCTGCTGCTGTTGTTGTTGTTGCTGTTGAGACTGCTGCTGTTGTAAAACACGATGCTCTTCTTGCTGCTGTTGCTGCAAGTGTTGTGGATTCACTTGCATAACGGCTGCTTGTCCGGGCTGATGTTCCACACTTTGCAACTCTTGCAACTCTTGGACAGGTGGCTGAGGCTGCTGAGGTGCTGGCTGTTGCTGAATAACAGGTTGAATCTTTAAAGAGAGAAACAAAATGTTAAATTATCCCCTTATATCATCATGCATGATACATAGAGGTGAGTATAGTGAGCTTTTCCATTGAATATTTCACTCATTTTTCCACTCTTATAGGGGAGATAATAAGGTATGAAAACAATTGTTACTTTGATTCAAATGACGGGCACAAGGAAACTTAAATTCTACATTACTTTCAAAGATTCGCAAATGGAAAAACAGTAATAAGGAGAATTACAATAAATTTGTGTCATAAAAGTTTTTTTGCAACAGATTCAATAGTTAAGAGAAGTTTCTCTAGTTAGGAGTCAGAGCTGCCAAGTGTGTGATTAATAAACCCATCTCCTTTATAGGAGAAACAAAGCAACAATCCTCTTTGACTTAAAGTCTCAGTACGTGTTTGCCAAATTTAAACTTTGACCTTTCCAGCTTACTGCGCACTTAAAGCTCAGTGAAAATGACACCGTTCACCGTTTTCATATCAATATTAGCTATTTTTATGGAGTTATCTGTCGTCAAAAAGTTTGAGCTGAATAAAATTCACCAAAATTTTAACGAGTCCGTAGATTCTACAAACCAGGCGCGT
>KN883103.1:45846-63979 GCA_000934455.1 Apostichopus parvimensis | reverse complement strand
TAAATGTTTTTATGATATCGCTAGTATTTTCAAAAGAGAAAATGCTAAGATGCAACTTACAAGGCCTGGGAAGTGCCATTTCCAGCGATCTGGGAGGCATATTCTGCCAAAATTTTCTTGTACGCTTCGCGCCAACCATGGTGGCGCTACACTTAGATAATTTGCAATGCCGAATCTACAGTTTCGCCCCTCCCTTGGCAAATTCCTGGCTACGCGCCTGATTCTACAAACTTCAATCAAAATTTGCAAGCCCCGCCCAACAGATCATGCCCCAATCAAATCTCTGTTTTGTTTACGATCGTTACTTTCACTTTCGTGGCTGTCTTAGGTCCCTTCTCTTAAATAGTATCTTTCTCTCGGTCTTACCGATGTAGCTTGCAAAATTGTGTCATTTCCTTCTATTGCAATGAATAAACAGGTAATTTCAGATGTTTCCTCCGTGGAATTGTATAAAGTGGATGATACGAGTACAGGACTGCGTTAAAATCTTGATCGAGCCGCATGTGTAGACTATTTTGTTTGCATTTGTGTAATGAACAAGCTGACATGGGAATTCACAGAGATCTTATGGTAAATCGTTTGCGCCATTAGGGCAACAGAAAATAAATCTTTCTTTCGATTTGGAGAGCTTTTCTCCATTAAACCCACCTGGTCAGAGTGCATTTGGAATAAGAAACATTGAATCTATATGGAAGTTTGTTTTCCGACACGTATTGAGATCTTTGTGAAAAAACAACTCCACCAAATAATTGACAAACAGTCTTGTTCCATTTGAGCGATCTCCTCTCTTGAAATTCTTGTTCTGGGAGCTGTCATTTGTAAATCTGTGATGTCATATTGCCACTTGGATGATCTGAAACACTTAACTTTCTCTTCATTTTTCTTTTGTTATAATGGGAGTTTTCTTCTGTTATAATGGGAGTTTGGGAGCTAATGGATTTCAGAAAACCAACTTCCGAAGTTGATTCAATATTTCTTTTCTTCTAAATGCACTCTGACCAGATGGGTTTAATTCATTTGCAAATCTTTGAAAGTAATGTAGAATTTTTTCTTTTGTTATAATGGGAGTTTTTCTTTTGTTATAATGGGAATATACCAGATTAATGGATGAGCAATTATGAATACCGTCATTTCTGATCCTTATAACCTTATAAGTGGTTCAGGTCACCATGCTGCTCACCTCTTGTTCAACAGGGGCAGCTTCAACAGCCAGTGGTTCAGCAACCATCTCAGCATGGACTCTTTGTGGATTATGATTGGCTGGCTGAGGAAGAGCTTCTCCGCTCCCTGTGTCATGGTCTTCCTCTATATGGTGATTTATCGGTGTTGAGATGCTAGAGTCCGGAATAGTGGAACTAGCCACTGGTAAGGCTTCATCACCTGTTCAGAGATCGGGAAATAATACTTCAGACCAGTGGCGTAGCCAGGGGGGGCACGGGGGGCGGGAGCCCCCCAGTTGAAATGCTCGCCCCCCACTTGCCCCCCCAAATGGAATTATTGACTGAGAAAAAAAAACTTGAATGCACACTAAATATGTTGCTGGGTCTATGTGCATATTACCATGGTTTTTATGCAATTTTTATTCTTTACCTTTTACCTAATTCTCTATGTGCGAAATTGAGTGGCCAAAATAAAAATCACTTCCATGGGAACATTGCCTTGAAAAAGAATTTGACCCAAGCAGCAGCGCAAAAAATGCCACTGTCTCTGTATTGTGAAATGTGGAAACGGGTTGGCAATTTAATTAAACGGTCTCCGCGGCACTCACAAGCGGAGGCTACGTTCAGTTTATGTTCACATGGTTATCCCTGATCCCTGGATTGTGTTCCGAAATGATTCACACGTGAGTGACAAATCATGCTGATCATCTTTGAATACTGACAGAAAGAGCATAGTCTATTCAGATTTTTAAAGAGAATTATCGATGACTTTTTCAGTGATCTGTTTTATCGTTAATAATACCTATGTGGAAATAACATAAAACGTCAGCTAACTAGAGTGACCATCTGTACCAGTGGCGGAGCGTCCATACAGTCAGGGGCGGATGCCCCCCCTGACGGACTCAAATGGACTGCTGGCGCCCTTTTCAGCTCTTTACCACTTTTTACTTATTCTACATTATTGACTTTTTTATTGCGCTCTCATCTACTTATTGACATTTGTCACATTTTGTTGGTGTAATTTGGCGATGACACCTATTTATTCTTCGTTTATCTGCAAATTAGCCAGGCCCGGAAAGGGTCATTTCCGGCGATCTAGGGAGTATCTTTACTCAAAAATTTCGGTACGCTACGCGCCAACCAGTGGTGGCGCTCCGCTTAGATAGTGTCGAAAGCGCCCCTACAGACCATTCTCGCCCCTCCTGACCAATAACCCTAGCTCTGCCACTGATCTGTACCCTACATTGCTGACACAATACCCGATTTGCCACAGTTTGTCATGCAAACTGTTTGGTATGTCTTTTGTACTAGCTTAGTCTGCCCCACCAATCAGACCCTTCGCCCCCCCTTTGCCCCCCCAGATGGAAAAGTCTGGCTACGCCACTGCTTCAGACCTACTTGCTATCAATACAAATCTACATCCCACTAGATGTAGCTAAATACTAGATATGAAATGGCATCTAAATAGATGTTCACTTCTTCAAAAATCCTTCAAAACATCAATTTTTTATGTTTTATCATCACTTGAGAAATATGTACACATGGCAACCTCTTGTATACAATATTGTTTTTTATCTTTCTAAAGAAAAATGATAAAATAAACAAGGACTTTTTTTTTTTAATTTGTATTTGTCTGCCAAGATGACCACAGTAATATGCGCAGATGTCAGTCAAATTTCTAAAATAAAACAGAAGGGCAGAAATAATAACATTGCGATAAAAAGTACAGTTACTGTGAGAAACTTTCAATTTCTTACAGTTTAATTGCGATGTGAATTTTATTTCTGTCCAATTGCTATAACAACTGTCTTCTCTAGTCCTCACAGCAACTTGAGAACTCATGCTCTAGACCTATCACACATAAATACATGAGGTACCTTTAGTCTAGTCTACTTTGACTGAATATGATGAGAAATTGAGTACATGTGTATTAAATGAAAGGCAAACCAGCAAACTTCAAACACTTACTATATCTTGAGGAATGTCCCTGTCTGCCAACATGTCCAGGAACCAAGTGATTATTATGTGCACGTGATGGAATCTCCACGGCCCTGGCCTCATTGACAGTCGATTCTGGCTCGTTGTCAGCAACCCAGGCCTGGGCCTCGGCTCCTTGGTATGAGGCACTGGGGCCTTGAGGGTAGGCAAACTGTGAACTGCCCGCATCTATGTCACGTTGTGGGCTTTGATTCTGAAATAAATGACATATATGAAAGCTTAATTGTTGAAGAAATAACCGAGTATTCATGAAACTTAACAAGGTTTGAACATATCGATAGTTGGGTCTGAATCTGGGCCCGCAAAAGTTTGCGATCTGTCCCGCAAGACAAAGCCTTGAATTAATATTAACACTTTAGGCCTGGCTTGAGCACTCTACCAGCCAACTCTGCATATTAATGCTCATTCTATGCATAGTAAGTGGATAATTTTTATTCTGTTTGCCCTTTGCTTCAACCAATGTTTCTCTGGTCCTCTTAGAAAGGTTAATGGAGAACCCACGAGATATAAAGCATGAACAGTACATTTGGAGCTGGTTATTTAAATTATCAGTACACTGAACAACATCAGAAATTATTGGCCGGCCTACCATTTTGTGATGCAATATACTGGATCAAGTATGCCAGCTGATATTTGGACAGAGGTTTAACAATGGAAAAGGAAACTTTCTTATAGTGCACAGATAGGGACTTTTTTTGTTTTTTTTCTCTCTATCTTCTGGCAAATTCCTAAACTTGTCTACATTCAAACTGGTCACTGGGTTTGCCATGAAAACAAATTATGTAAAGATTCTGCTATATTAGTTACATGAAGAATACAATCCCTAATACCAGTCACCTTTCCCAATATATGCAATTTTGTGCCAACAAGATATTGTTCTGGCTTCTAGGTCGATAAATGATATCATCAGAAAACGTCAAAAATGCCTAGTACTAGGATCGAGTAGGAAGGAATTTATCTAGCGTCAGAAGACAGATGAGAGAATACAGAACTTCTGAGTTTCTTTGTTAGAAAAAGTACTGCACCAGCATAAGCCAATATATATATTTAAATGACTAAACTTACTTCTGAAGAGTCAACTTGCGAGCTTGAAACACCATCATGCTGCATAGGACTGCGCACGGACTGCAGGGATATCAAGCGGCGACTAGCACTAGTGCCATGGCTAGTATTGGCATGGGGTGGCCACACTGGCTCCCTACCATCGGCCTCCATTCCTGAAGAACCTGTGGCAATTTCTTGATCACTTGCTTTGTAAGGTATGCCTCTGACGAACAAATGAGCAAGGAAAACATTGTTAATTAAGAATAAGAGGTCTTTATTTAGGGGGCTTCTTAAGATAATATCTTTATTTTATTTTGTTTTCAAATCATAGGCCTACTCCCAATCCCATCTTTCTGCATCTTTTCTGTCACTGACTTATTCCTATAATAGTCACAATTTTTCACTAAGTCTAAGAATCTCCCAGTTCTCTCATTTGTCGAGCTAAACTGTTCTGTAGTACCGTAGCCTATTGTACAACAGCTAGAGAGAAGACAGTTAGTTGCCTTCATTCAACTTGGTTGGTTGATATTATTATACTGCACTAGATATACAGTGTATACATGTGTACTAAACGTTGTAAGTTGTACTGCGCTACCTGCGTACAAGTCCTAACACCCAATGCGAACACCGTGTCTGTTTTCTCTGTATAATATGAACACATATTGCTTATAATGTCAGCAATTGTAAGAAAATACATAAGGCGATGACATCCCTTTTTTAAATAGGAACAACATTGACAGAATGTAACTTTCGACGCACTTTTCTAAGTCGGACGTCGCCGATGTTACTTTAATTCACCGTATCGAGGCATGCGCAAAACACGTTCATGCAAATTTTAGTCATTCACCCCCTTCCGCCATGTTGTGATCCTGTCCCATAGAATACCTGCCAATTTTTTTTTCAAAGTTACAGGCTTAAAAAAGATTCTAAAGTTGTCAGACTGAACTTAATGATACATCTAAACTTTCTTGAAGGATGAGGTCCTGAGAGTACCTTTCAAGAAAGATACATGAGTAAAAGAATTAACGCAGATTTCGTTAGTGGTATGTTCCGTGGACAACACACATCTTGCTGCGGGTAAATATACAAATGGCTTGGCAAACTCATACTTTCGGGTTATTTGGCGCAATGCAAGATATTTTTACTTTTTCAGTCACTCTACGAGTTCCACACGCTGATTGATAACTTTTAATTGACAAGAAAATGAACATAGTAAAGAATAATTAAAAATATGATGTGTTACCTACCTGCTGTCGTTCTTACCTACGCCGACAGGCTGGATTGTGCCAAATCAAAGATGAGGATGACGGTTGTTTCCTTACAAAGGCAACGATTGGTCAATATATTGAAAATATTGAGATCATTCACATTTTGTCCAATCAGCATACGACTACTTTCGACCTTAAATGTATATTCAAATTTACACTGAATATTTATGAGTACTTTTATGTCATTTTGACTTCGGGTTTTCAAACTTCCTCGAGGGTTAGCAAAAACCGTACATTCCGAAAAAGTACACAACATGGTTGTCCAAGCTACTCGATCTTGTAGGTAACAAATTCATAGTCGAGAAGACGTTTCGAAAAGCCAAAGAATGATGGTAGACATGCCCGCACAGTAATGTTATAAATTATAATGTAGTGGAGCTTTTCAAACAATGTGACGTTGTCACTGGGGAGGTGGAGGGGGGGGGGGGGGGGGGGGGGGGTGAGTATAGAGGGGTGGAAGTAGGGGAGGCTCACTTTTTTTCAGGGACGAAACGTTGATGGCAACAGCAACATACTGTAAATAGCCAGGGTTTTTATGATACTCGATAGGCCACTTGTAAGACGTGATCATCTGCTTCTCATCACGTTTTCTTCATTAGCCATACAATAAGAACGAAATTTCTCTGAACAAATTAAGTTTTGATTCATCAGTCGAATGACGCTTTCGGAAGTTTCGTGAGTTGTATCGTGGAACGACATATGTTAATTTGTCGGCTACTTGGACAGCCTAAGTCAGAGTTCTTGTGTATGTATGAACTCATATTTTGTAGGCTTTATAAAACTTTCTTCATTTTGAAACTTTAATTGGCTCCTACTTTTACTTTTGGTGATGGGGCTAGACAGCACATTATACTAATAAACAGAATCGGTTCTGTCAGTCGGATCTATTCATTTACAGTTTGTCTATGAGAGACCAATTGGGTTGAATCCCAACTTAGGACTCATACAGGGTCCAGATATATGATATCGTACTGGCTCATAAGTCACATATATGGAATAACTGTATGTAAACACATATCTTCATTTGGATCAGTGTAGTTTAGAGATACATGCATGTACTCCCCCCCCCCCGGCCCCCATCATGTTTTTTTTTAGATGACATGTTTGATATCATTAATATTTACAGCGTCGTAGCCGCCACATGGGAGCATATATGACACTGCTAATTCTACCCCTGCCTCATCCCACTCTCCACCAAAACGTTCGTCCACATGGCTTGCATTTTATAACACAAGCACGCAAATTCATATATACTAACTGGCTATACATTTAAAAGCCTGTTTTACTACACTAATGTAGTTAAAATGATGGATGTGATAGCATTATCTGGCATCTAACCCCCATGCCAAAACAGAACTATTCCAAAGGCATGACAGTACTTGGCAAGGCAATCCGGGGGTGGGAAGGGTGAAAGGCATTTGGGGGGGGGGTGAATCCCCTTTGTGTGATTCTAGTAGCCTCACCCTCAACTGCATGTCACCTCACTATCATTCCCCACTAACCCCTCCCCCACAAATCTAGCCATTATCTTGAATTTATACCTTTCGATGGAAATCTCATAGGGTAAGACTCCAATGTTCCTTTTCCTCCAAAAATTTAAACCAAAAACTGCCATTGGGCCATTTTGTTTGGTAATCGGCTAAGAACATCTCTACCCCCCCCCCCACCGTCAACGCTTTACATCTATTAAATGCTGTCCAATATCCAGTTCCACTGTATAAATAGAACCAGAATGTTTTAACGGTCCAGATAAGGAGAAGATGAAATCCTGAGCTATCAGCATGTCCAAATAACTCCATCCTCAATGTCACCGCTGATCCACCCAATCCTCCCTACATGTAAATTAATTCACTATTTTGAAAACGGAATGACTTTGCACTGTTTAAAAATATCACCAACCTCTCATTGTTTATCCACACAATCCTACATGAAATGAAAGTATTTATTCAAAGAAAACAAAAAGGAACAAGAAACAATGACTTCAATTGCTATAAAAGTTGTTTTTATTACAAAATAATTCATAAATACTGTACATGGACTTCTGAATGGCATTTTAAATAACTGGATGAACTAATCATATGTGAAGTAGCACATACTTGCATATATATTGATTAAGTAAAGTTAACTTGGAAAATAGATGCTATTCCAAGAAACGTCTTAAGTACGACAGCATTTCAAGCATTTCCTCCTCAGTAAATTCGATTCTGTTGACAGTCAAGCCACTGACTCCCTTTGGATTTACCATAAAGTACTTCATTTCACTCAATCCAGGTGGTATATTAGGTGAAAGCATATATTATTATCTAGACACAGATCTATAAAAATTTACAAAGAGAATGGCGTATAGAGTGCAGTAAGGCTACGAGGGCTACATTTCTATCATACTGCCTGTATTCATGGAAGGTGGCCAACACAAAACAAAAAAAATATTTGAGAAACTACAATCCTCCCTTCCAATCTCCTGTCCCCTACACATCCCTACCCCCACCCCTCAAATAACCAACTCCCCCATCTTTCTCTCTCTCTTGCTTTCCTTCAACTACTATCTGACTAAATCATTTCATTTCAATATCCCAAGAAATAATTGGAATTGTTTTCAGTACTGTTAGTATATACAACTGATATACGCTCCCAGATCTGTTCCAACCATATACTGACATTTGTCTGCCCCCCCCCACCCCCGGCCCTCCCTTCATTGTATGAGTCCGAGCATCTTGGCACTGATAGATGCCATCTCCTTATTCCAATTAGAAAACGCCTACAATTATGTCTACAACATAGCATCTCTACCCCTGATGACTACTTGAAAATTCTATCAAACACCACATGTTTAAATACAATTTTCATATTTTCGTTTGAAATGTAAAAATTAGCATTTCATGAAACCATCAATTCTGATGATCCCAAAGGCAGAGCGACTTTTGTGAGATGTAATAATCGAATCCTCTGCACTTTTTACAGGTTTTGATGCCGCATCGATAGTTCACGTTGTTGCCGGCCGAGTCTCTACCCCGGCAGTACTTGAGTCCGCAGGGATACCAGCCCACGCAGACGTCCACGTGGCACACGCAAGGTTTCCAAAAGTCTACCGTATCTCTGCATCTCGGGGACGTCTTGGCAAAAGGTTGTCTTTGAACTGCTCCAGACAAAGACACATAGGTGGCATTGATACCTGTAAAGTTAGAAACAGTACAAATGTTGATTAAAGCATGAGAAAGTTATAGTATATTGAATTTTGTGTGTGACCTCTTCAAGATCAAACATGGATATAGTGGAAGGTTCTCTTTGCTATGTTAAAGATAACAATGGATAGTTTCCCAACAGGGCATATAATGGTTGTTCCATTACAAAGCCTCATCATTCATAATATGCATTTCATTATAAACACAAAGGAACTTGATCTACACTCCTTTTGTGTTATCGGTATAAACCACACTGTCATGACGATGTATTTTGTTTTTGGTCAAGATTTTAACCCTTTTGACAGCGAATGAGTGAAATACAAATTCAGACAGTAACATTGTGTATCCCATCTTTTTTCAACAAAACGGTCAGTCAATACATTAGTCATTAGGCATGCGCAAGCAATATGCTTTAACCATACTTTTATTCTAATCGCTGAGAACAAAAACCAAAGCATCAAAAACACCTTTACTAGTTTGAAATCAAGCAGGAAACTCAATTTAACACACACACAAAAAAAAAAATCAAAAGAGAAAAAAAGTCAAAATTACATGCAAAAACATAAGAATAAATGAGGAGCATGTATTCCCAAAAGATTTCATTGAAAAAAAGGTTAAATGTGATTTTCTTTAAAGCATCAGAGTGTGGAAAAAAATATATTCTGAACAACATATTCACCGAGCTATGAAAAAAATCACATTACTAAACTATGAGAATAGATGGCCATTGTGATATACAATATGTACTGTACTCTATGGGATACCCCCCCCCACCCCACCCCAAGCCACCTTTTAATACATTTTCCCAGCTAAAACACAGTGACAATATAGAGAAGAAGACCTTCAATAATTAATTACCTTAGTAACAGCCAGGGGGCAAACATCTATAAAACTGTAATGACTAAGAGTATGTATATATAGATACCGTATGCTAATGTTCTGCAGAATGGCTGGATAATATTCTACAATTTAGTTTAAACAGTAAAGATGTACAGGTTACCTGTAGCTGTACTGTTTTACTAGTAACTATTCTGTATGTAATACTACTGTATTACAATTAGGAACACAGCTACACCTTTTGACCTAGCAACGTTTTTACACAAACTGAAATTCAGAAGTTAACTTTGACATGCAAATGATCCAAGGTATGAAACGTGTAGGCTGTGAGTAAATGGATATCAAACACATACTGTCTACAGTATATATCTCCTTACTGCCCCCCCCCCACACAGTATATATCTCATTACTGTCTCCCCCCTCCATTGCTATGCTACACTGGTAGTTCATATTCATACAGAATATAACAACAAACACAGCCCTCCTTTATAGTGAGAAATGATATGGCTCCAAATTATTATTAAAAGACAAAATAAATATGAAAAGCAAACACATATTTTGTGAAGAGCAATGAAACCAGAAAAACTCCCTGACAGTACAATTAGTGAAATTACGACCTATAATCATCATTTAATTAATGCGACAAGCCGACAACCCATCCATATTCATTACAAACTCCATGTAATTTACCCATAAGACAGAACATAAATTGTAAACCAAACTACCGTAGATGCTTTCAAAAACAAAACAAAAATGCGAAGCAAAAGAAAATCAACCGGATCGAAAAAGATGTACCACATACAGAAACAATTCCCGTTACAAACAATGATGAGTACAGACAAACAATAAAGTGATCAACTTAAACCCAACTATTACAAAATTATTAAAAGGGGGCACAAACCCAACACATCAACTTTGGCTGATATGGCAGAGATCTTCTGAAGAACCCCATCCCCCCCCCCTCCCCCCAAGTACAGAAAATCTTGTTTCATTTAGGAAAAAAACATATCTGCTAGCATTTATTTGAAAATCTGTGACGTCAAAATGAACCTAGGATCTGAAACCTTTCACTTTCTAGTTGTTTTTCTTTGCTGCTTTTCAGGATGGAATGACAGACTTTATAACTTGCACATATCTTTAATACCAATGATGATGATCTGGTTTGTGTCTATTGGCTGGAATGAGTAGGGTGGGGGGGGGGTGGTGGTAGCTGTTGATTAGTTATCTCTTACACATAGACCAATGATGATGGCCTGGTTTGTGTCTATTGGCTGGAGGGGGGGGGGAGTAGGGTGGGGGGTGGGGGAGTTAGCTGTTGATGACAGTTATCTCTTACACATAGACCAATGATCATGGTCTGGTTTATGTCTATCGGCTGGAGGGTGGGGGGAGTAGGGTGGGGGGGGGGGGTAGCTGTTGATGACAGTTATCTCTTACAAATAGACCAATGATGATGTTCTGGTTTCTGTCTTCTTTCACTATTCCAGTGGAATGCCTTTAACCTCCATTCTATAACCACAGACTGGACACCTCTGTATCTACTTTACAAATGTAAACGTTAAGCATTAAAGAGCAACCAGTGATCCACTAGGCCCGCTACTGTACATTGCTGTTACATGCCTGCAGCACTACTGTAACGTTAAACATACTATACCTTTTCTACGCACTCATTATAACGTTATTAAACACTCAGTCACCAGCAGCAGAGAGGTAATTAGCATTTGAAAACGATGGAAAAATGAGAACATGACAAATCTGAACAAATATGACTTGAGATTAAATGACTGGTCACAAGAAGCAGTTATAGTTGAGTTGTAGTACGGTTTACAAATGCAGACATTTCAAGGTCGAGTGTAGGTTGACGAGAGGGGAGGGAACAAATTGTACTTGGAGAATGGATGCTGGGAACACTTTTGGACCAAAGGACATTGCAATAAATACACTTTAAAATTTCTCTTAGAGTCCTACTTGAGTGACTTTGCACGTGAAGATAAATCCCGGAAATGATGAAACCGATCACAGCATCTTCAAGCCACTATAAAGTCAACTTAAAACAATAATATGACGGGATGGACCAGATTTTGGAAATTAACATACTCCAACAGATATTTTGGGGTAAAAGCTGGGAGATGGGGGAGGGGGAGAAAGAAGGAGGCCCGGGGGATAGATTAAAAAGTCTCAATTCATGCCATTTAATGGGTGACATCTTCCTTTCAAGGAGTAGACTTTGCAATGTGAATAACCTGAGGGTACCGTTTAAGTTTACAGTGTAAAACCACACAATGTATATAGTCTGGCATACTAGGGGATACAACCAAGACATAGCAGGTTATGTTTGGAAAACATCAATGCATATTGGATAATTTCACCAAAATTTTCAACCTGAATTGTAAGCAGTACATCATTGTCTAACTTGAGCTTTTCAATCATTCAATCGATCAATCTATTAAATTAATCAATCAATCGGACTGTACCGTAAGATTATATCATGCAAAACCGTACCACAGTACTATAGCATGCACTTAGTGTTTGGCAGGTCATAATAACACACACATAACTTCAATATCATCCAAGAAGTACACTATTGGTTTAACACACAATTGGTAAACTTGTGACTGCTGAGCTAGACATTTATGTACATTCAATTGTCAATAGAAATTAAATCTACAGTGTAACAATGTGAATTCGGAAACACCTAACTTTATACAAACTGAATGCATTTGAGTGGTTAACTACTAAAGCCTCAAAATTAGAGAAAGGAAACAAAAACTAGCATTTTTCTGCCAGTAGACGTTATGATTATAAACATGTGATAAATCAGTCAAAGAATGGGGATAATCGTCAGTCAAAGAATGAGGCTTACATTCAAAGCTTCCTATTGAACTGCTTTATAATCAGCAAATATGTTTTTGTTGATTATATATATTTCCGGAAAATCACCAGTGAGAACTTGACTTTAGCCAGTAGATTTCTTTTAAAGCAAGTGACTGAAATCTGTATAATTCTAATCTGCAAGGATTCTATTGGTTTTCCACTTCCATAACTACAGTAGCTCTATTCATGGATATGCCAACACTAGAATGAGTTTTTTGTTCAATCAGTTGTTATGATCATATTCTGCTGTATCACTTATTTTACAACAATAGTAATAACAACGATTACTACATACTGTAACTTCGGCCATTACTGTGCATGCATTAATAGTATATGGGTATAGTTAACGTGCTGTGAAAGTGTTGGAGACCTATGATGCATAGAAAGTGCTTAGAAATTTGCCTCGTTTTTCGCATGTCTGGTCGGGAGAAGGAAAGCAGGGATTGGAGGGTAAGGGGAGTGTAGGGGGAAGGATCTAGACTGACTGTCTATCCAGTATAACATATTAAGTATACTTAAGTCAGTGTGCTAACAAGTATTTACACTTAAGTAACCCATTCCCAAGGATGAGAAAACTTGAGTCAATGTGATTACCTCATTCCCACTCCCTTCTCTTCCCCATCCACCAACCAACCACCTCCCCATCCAAATGATACTACAGGGAATTGAATCACTGAATTCAGTGAGGCAAAATTACATCGAAAAGTGACTTTCCTCAACCTTAAAATGAACTATTCTCTTTTCTCTGACATTGCAAATTGGTGAGGCAGACAGAAGATATTAGTTTGCGAACAACCAACCAAAGTCTGTGCGATAGCCTGACGGGATGAATGTGGAATGTGATCATGTAAGTAAAAAACTATGTGGAAAATAATGTAAAGTTGTTACATACAATACATATATATATTATATACAGTCCTTTCACCAAATAAATTTGTGCAAAGAAGTTTCACAAATTTAAAAGCTTTTTTTTTTTCGTCCGAAATAATTGTACCAAAATAACAAAGACTGATTCTACAATCTACACTTAAGAAGATATGTGTAGGTTTGGTCTGTATATAACACCAATGTTGGGCAAACTTTAACCCCCCCCCCCCCCCCCCACCTTGGGTGGATCACAGGCTTACCAATATTTTTGTTTGATGTCAGTATCTCCAAAGTGCTGAAAGATTATATATACCAATTTCTCGTTGAACCTATTTGGTTGTATTACAGTAGGTTAAAATGGCAATCTACATTTGATGTTAACATCCAGATGTCTGGAACGACCATTTCAAATTTGCTCTGTTCACTGTGTGAGCAGCCTTTCCTTTTCTGTAAAATAAATGTAAACATGTACTGTACCTCATGCAAAATTTCTGTATGGTATTTGAGAACCAATCTGAGCAAAAAGACACTTTTCCAGAGCTTGCAGTTTCCAAGATTTCAAAAACTTTGCTGGAGACATTTTTAGAAACAAATGCCTTAAGTGTATTTATTCGCAATGAGCAGTAGTAGACATTCAATGTAAATGGTTTCACTGGTTCGTAGTGACAAAATTCCATTCTGCAAATTTATTGGTGACTACTTGATGAATGCACAGATTTAAAACTCTTGCAAAAAAATAAAATTGGCATCTTTTAGTTAAGATTTAAATTTTTGGCATAATTTGGCATCTTTTTGTCAATTTCTGACCATGTTACTTAGCCTACTGGGCATAATACATTAAGCACAGTTGTGCTAAATCAATGGAACGCATATCTCCCAATTATTTCACCACTTGAGTATAGGGAGACATTCAGTCCTAGCATTACATATGTATTAAGAACATGCAAATTTCATATTGAAATGCAACAACAATTCAGTTATTTATTTTGACTGATTATTTAAAGAAAGAGGTTTTTTCTGAGAGCTAATGAATTGCATATTTAAGCCATAATTAGGATTTTCTCTTTTTTCTATTTAAATTTCAGAGCATGAAAAACTGCTTTAGACTAAAAATGCATCAATGAGGAGAGCAATATTGAGCCATATACTGAGCAATGTATCATTTGGTCACTATGTGGAATCAAGTGATTCAAAACACTGTATATACTGAATGTATATAGGTAATGATAAAATTATTTCTAATACAAGCAAAGCACATATTTATTGAGAAGTTTACAAGGAATAACTTACCTGGTAATGCATGCTATGCAAATTGGTCAAATTACTATACTGTTATGTACAAGTGCAGATCTCTGTACATAGCAATTTTTTCATTTTTGCACAGGAACTATTGTATTCTATAGTCCTAGAGGCTAACTTCAGGAACTACAAAACTGCTATAAACCATTCTGATCACTAAATTATTCCCCAGGAGTGAACTAATCATGATTAATCTTTGATTTATGTAATTACAGGACCAATTGTTAGATCTTTAAGTCCTGTTTGCAATGCACATGAGATGGTGTTATTTTCTTATATACCTTACCTGCTTTAGATTATAACCAGAATGCAAAAATGCATTGTGGTTTCCATGATGTAACATGAGCAGTTTTCTTCATGAATCTTCTGTAATGTATAGTGAGGGTGTCAATGTTTAAAAGGATTTCACAATTTGACCTCTGATGACCCCAAATGACCTTTGCCCACCACCAAAAACAATAGGCTTCTTTTACACAATGTGGTACTTCTACACACCACATATGAGGTCTGCCCATAATTCCTTTCTTGAGATATCGTGTTTACAAGGTTTCCACAATTTGACCCCTGGTGACCCCAAATGACATTTGACCTAAACCAACAACTATAGGTTTCTTGTACTTAATGTGGTACTTCTACACATCAAATATGAAATTGGTCTGACCTTCTCTTCTTGAGATATTGTGTTTACAAGCTGGGCGTCACAATCGCACTAACAAACACATACACACACAAGCACTTACATACACATAGGACATCATGAATGCAAAGGTTACGATTGTCATCGAAACCAAAAACCTGAGAGAGAAAGCACTGAAAGAAAAGAGATTTGAACCATCGCCACTGATAAGCCAGGTCAATGGGTCAAATGAAAGTAGTCTGTCATTGTATGTACAGGTAAAGTAGAACGTGAAATATAATTCGATCACTGATTTATGAGACCAAAAAATTATGGAAAATACAAAAAACTAACTCTACTAAGTGAAAAAAATCTACTCAAACCATTGAACTTCAGCATTTGACCCGCACAGAGGTTAGTTTTTCTCAGCATTTTAATGATAATGTGCATTTTGAAATAAGAAAAACAATATGTAAGCATTGATGTGTGTGTGTTCTTTTTTTAGGTGAGTAATAACCAAGAAGAGGTGATAACAATTAATAAACCACTTGCGACATTTCAATCGACCATTTACAACTTCAGAAAACAAATTCCAGAGTAATTTCACTTTGCATAAAAGTACTGTAAGTCAATTAGCAATGTGATAAACAAAGAAAAAAAAAAACCCAAAAGATAATAAAACCTCCATAATTAGTTGGTGCATAAAAACCACATGCAACCTACATATATATACTGTACATTGACACTGTACATTGTGTTTATATCAAAGTAAACATTAGCCAACCATGGAAAGCTATGAGACAGACTTTTATGAAAAGCGGAAAAAAAGGAGTTAAAAATCTGCATTTTGAAAGTTAGATTTAAAAAGATTGTTTAAAACCATGTGCTTATATATATACCAGGTTTTCTATTTCACTGTACATGGATGTCACATGTTAGAAAGACAAGTATTAAAATGGATTTTGTTTTTTATTGCTGAAATTGCAGATGTTGAAGTTGGAACAGTGCCAAATTTACCCTGTTTGGTACGAGCGTACTTTGGGAAATACTCCATCCCTTTTTTACCTGTGTAGGGAAACATGACATATAGAAACCATCATTTGCTGACTTGTAAAGCCAAAGATTAAAGATCTGAATATCAAATTTCTACCAGAATCTATTCTGGCCGGTATGCTGGATTCCACGCAACATCTTCTCGGAAAATCCTTTACAAGCGTCCGACAAGATTACAAAGGGAGGATGAGTGAAGTGCCCTCAGTAGAAGTAAGTCAAGTCTTAGATCCCCTAATTTTTGTTTCCACCAAAAACGACTTACTTTAAAAGTAGAAATTCTGACAGCATTAGACGCAATAAAATAATTTAAAACTACAAAAAACAAGGGGAAAAAAACAACATATAAAAGTGGATGTGACACTTGATGATAAGATCACATGTCCTTGCCAATAGTACATATAAAGAAAAAAATTGTAAAACAGAAATCAAACAATAGTTGGTCTGTCTGCTTACAGTACTGTACTGCTAAGTTTATCCTCAACACACATATTAATACTGCAGATTTCATCAATTTGAAATGATTGTCTTGTCCATCAGAATGAAATTCAACAAACGTGGCATAATTAAGGTCATCAGACCCATTCATTTTGGAAAATTATTTTCTTCTGATACCAGAGAAAGAAGTAAAAAGGTAAAGGTCCAAATGGTAAAAATTTCCTTATTCAAGACAAATGAATATGGCTGTTTAATATATGAGGGATTTGCTCAGTAATCATAAAAAAAAAAATGGGAGCATAACACGAACATGACACACAATATAGGCCTTGAAATTAAAGCCATATACTGGCTAAATGCCAAAGGATTTCCGTGTTTTACTGGAAGAAAAAAGAAAAATTGCAATATTCTGCAAGCAGACACAAAGAACATATAGACACACGGTTAAAAGTCAGTTCACAATCGTCGGTCAAAGAGTCTGTGTGATTTTCCATACCCTAGATAAAAGCCTTGAAAATACTGCTTAATTATCAGCAAATGTTAATTAATCTGCCCTTAAAAAGCCTCTATGCCCATTGCCCAGTAACTGGTGTGTGTTGTACTTCAGGAAAAGTGTCAGTGAAAACTTGACTTCTGCCACATTTTTTTAAGCGCTCACATTTTTTCTTCTTCAGCAAGCGGCTAAAATTGTGAAATTTAAGGCCCGGTAACTTGAATAAAATTTGTAAAGTTAAAATCTTTCAAAAAATCTTGCAGCAAGCAGCAAACAATGGATACAGTAAACAATTGGACAACTGAAGTGCCTGAAAATGGCTTAGACCTGTCAGTACACCATGTAACAAAATTCATGTGCAACATTAATGCATTGAAATGGGCATTATGTACAGTAAATGGGTGTAAAACAGTGCTTAATGTATCTGTGAATGCAGTGGTTTTTGTACAGAATGTTGGGCACTGTAGCATGGTTCAACAAAAAGGTACTTGAGAATGGATGCATGGGTTGTATAGTGTGGTAAGTATAAAACATGCTTATTTATGAAGTACTGTACCTACTAGATTAAAATTATTTTACGTAACAATTGGACAATTTCCTCTTTTTTTTGAAAATCATGGTTCCAAATTTGTGTACCGACAGACTTTATTCAGAATTTCACTGTACATTATTGTTAATGTGTCTAAGAAGCTTGGTTATCGATTGAACATCTATGCTGATTGTTGAAATCCGTTCACTAACTACAGAGATGCTAATGGACATCACCATCCAGGGTCGACGTTTCTGAACAATTTTGATAAAACTTCATTCACCACAAAAATCTAGAGTTAACTGTAAGTTGATGAAAGGTAAAAAGTGATAATCTATGTTGTTTTATCTCATTGTATACTTGCATGGTGCACTGGCCAGTGAACAGGAACCAATCCAGGACTTTGAAAGAGAGATTGTCAAGGTTGGGTTAATAACTAATTCTCTTTGGTGCAGGGAGAGGGACAAGGGGGGGGGGG
>KN883102.1:117233-128195 GCA_000934455.1 Apostichopus parvimensis | reverse complement strand
GAAGGCCAACTGACTTTGGTGAGGCATACAATTTATAAGAAACTGATGCAGTGCTGGGCAAATTACCATAAAACTAACTTAGAAGCTTCATTGTCAGTATTGGGCTGTTGTGAGACATATTATTTGGCGCAGACTTCTCTTATGAGTAGAATTTTGGGTACTAATTTAGAATCCGTACCATTCCTAACCCCTAACCCTGATCCCTACTTCCTAACCCTAATTCCTAATCCTTATCCCTACTTCCTAACCCAACTTCCTAACCCCTAACCCTACTTCCTAACCCTAATTCCTAACCCTATTCCCTACTTCCTAACCCTACTTCCTGGTACGGATTCTAAAGTTAGGACGAATTTTGTAAATTTTCTATGGTTGGCCCTTAAAAAGAGTTTAAGAAAAGTGTTTTACTGCAACAAATACACAATAAGAGAGGTGTAGAATGAAGAATTTGGTGATCTTTTCTCATTTGATTTTAAATTGGACACCATCTTTGAATTCACTGTCGGTTGTAAAAAACACTGAAAATGTTCTTTAACTTGTGCCCAGGGCTAACTTTCCTTTGCTTGCTACGTAGTAAAATCATAAAATTTCCCAAAGTGTGTCATAATATGTACCACAGCAGCTTCCAAGAGAACAGTATATGGGTGAATGTTTTATGAACCTGTCGGAATGAGGTTAGTTGTAAATGCTGTAAACCATCTATTGTCGACTTGATATGAAATGCAACTTTTTGAATTAATTATTTAAATTAACTCAAGAAATCGGTTCTTCATTTCCAGCGCAATTTACCTACATCAAAACCAAGAATGCAGTGCCCTCTGGATCCAAAACAGTAAGTGCAAACATTCTATTCTTGCTGTTGCTGAATTCAATATTATAGCATGATAAAGAAGAGCAACTACACATGAACATAGATATCATTAGATCTATATATTTGCTATGAGCTAGTACGTAAATGACTCAGAATTTATATTCAATCAGGAATTATCGTTTTACTCTGCTTCAAGTATCATCATGAAAATGATATGTGCAATTTATTGAAACAATGACAGCATCATATAATAATACGTGTGGTGTTGCAGCTAGTGGAGTGGATAAAGGCATTTGAAGCAATGGGGCTTAGCAATCAGGATGTTCTGGGTTTCTATCCCCGGCCGGGTCTTAGTAAGGTGGGTTTTTCATCCGAGAGCAATCTACGGTTTTCCCATCTGAAATGACTTTCTAAATTGAAAAGATTCCAAATTTGAGTTAAATGTTGATTTGGAAGCCACCGAACGTGTAAGTTGAAATCCATAATCCCTTGCAGGTTTCTCCCACATTTGTGGTCGCTTAGAATCGTAAAAACAACTGCTGATTTTCAAGTAACTGCTAATTATCATTAAATAAAATAAGAGAATACCAGTTAGTTATACTAATGTAATGTTGCACTGGTCAGGTGACATTTCATCTGTGCTAAGTTAATTCTTCTTAACCTTGTGTACATTTCTTCTCTTTCAGTTCAGTATTTGTTCATAAGTTAAAGAAACATCTGAAGATTTGCAACAGCAGACCAAAAGATAAACCGGTAAATATACATGGTTCATTGACCCTTTCAACTTTTAACAACTAATAATTAATTTAAAGAACTTGTGAAGTAGTGAATATGGTTACAAGGGTAATGTTGTGTAAACTTACAGATTTTGTTTTCAATTACATGGAAAACAATGTTGTAGGGTGAAGATGGCATCAATAGCTTGAGAGCATGCTTATTGCAGATAGCAAAATTAGTTGATTCGTGCTGAAAGCATTAAAAATACATACACAGCAAAGTGATGAAAGCTGTTATGTTGAACAACTTATATTTTGTCAGATCAATAAATTACAATTTTGTTCAATTGGGTCATTAGGGATTAAAATGGTTTTCAGACTTGTGCTCCTTAGTTTTAAACTACAGATATTCATGTGCAAACTTTTGGCAAGACTTGACTAACACATTTGGTTTCATATTCTTACTATTATTGAAACCTTCACTCACTGATCACTTATCTAACAAAATGAAATAATTGTGTACTGTACTATGAGTTGTTGACCATAGTGCATATCTAAGCAAACCTTGTCCATAGTTTTAACTTTCTTTACTTGATCAATTTGAAGTCAGAATTACCTGCCAATTGCACCAGCCTACATGTGATTTGAGCAACTATATATTATTTTCATCATTGCCACAGTTACAGTACTTGCAAATTAAGGCAAACCCCACCACAACCTTCATCATTTCTCTTTTCTTATGCTTAGATTTATTTCGAACAAAACATCAATATTGACCAGTGTGAAGAAAATTATACAGGAAAGGTAAGTTTTTACAGACTAATAGGTAGCTAAATGGGAAAAAGTTACCAAAAAATATAGAATTACAGAGAGGGTAGTTATAACTTACTTATTAGAAAGTGCTAGCTTCATGAAAAATTGCTACGCACGGCAAGATCTAAGTATAACATAACAAGCCAAGTATTGAAATAACTTACTTTAATTTGGAAAACTGTATACTCTTGAAAAAATCTGTGATATTTTACTATCAACTTAATTGCTTTTGTGTTTTCTTGTACGGAACTACCATAGCTAGGCTAGTTCTACTAGTTTGTAAACCTGATGGAAATTGTATATAAGAATTGAGACTGAACCTGTTCCTGTTATTAACTATTGAGGGTATTTAATAACCAGTTGGATTTCACTGTTTTGAATCTACAGAAACAGTGCACATACACTTAGTTCACACAGAACATTACACTATTTTATCTCATGAAAGGCTACCCTGTATGTTACCTGCAGTACTTGTATGCAGTGTGTAGAGGGATAGCAAACAGTTGTTTTCCCCCAAAATTCAAAGAATGGTTTATTGTGAAGTGATGTGGAAGCAATCCAAATTTTACCACACTAAAAGTTACATGGCAATTAAACGTAAATTAACTAGCGAAGTAAAACAGTTTCTACAATGCCTGTTGCACAATTTGTTTCCACTTATACTTTATATTGACCACAATCCTTCACTGTGGAGATGCCTACAATAAACATTAATGGATCACTTTTACAGTTATGTACTGGTCACAGCTGTCTCTGAAAACAAATTAAGTCGTTGAACCTTTTTTTGTGTTGCAGAAAGAACTGGCATCTTTTACTCCACAAGAAGTGGAAATTATCATCAGAAAGGCAAAGGCTGTCCAGCAAGGTAACATTTTTGACCAATATTTTTTTTGTTTTTCATTTTCATATCTTAAGAATAAAATAATTAAATAATCAAAAAGTAAACCTGTTAGTTGAATGGCATGTTTCTTAATGTAACAAAAGGTGTTTACTTGATGATATAAAAAATTTGGTACAAAAACACTAAAACTGTACCATCTTATACTTTATTTTGTTGATTTCTTTTTTCATGTATACAGTTAGTGCTGTAATGTTGAACTTGTAAGCGTTGTTAATCTGTCATACTCTAAGCATGAGCTCTCTAGGGAACAATTTGGAGGATCTGACCATCCTGGCCCAACCTGTTCTATTTACTCAAACCAACAGCTGGTGTCACTACTGTGTAGTAATTACTGTATAATATATCTGTGTGTACCAGCACCATATCAACTGATATAGTCACCCTCTGCAGAGATATTGTTAACAGGATGTGTCACTCACTAAGATTTGTATAGCCTAAGGTTAAGTAATGCTCAGGATTTGTGTTCCTGATGCCACTGCTCTGAGACTATGTTTATTATAGCCAGTAATTCCTGTGCTGTTTCAAAAAGTGATCCATGATCAGTTGGTACTAATTGACTATTAAATGGGAGTACAAAACATTGCCATATGAACGTAAACTTTTCAAATTACCATTTGGAGAGTCTCAAGGCTACCATAAAGTAGAACCAGTAGCCCAATGAATAAGTTCGTTCATATCAAGATTTGAAGAACTACCACGGCACGTTTCTCCATCCTGGAATCGAAGCACTCTTATATTTACACACTGCAGGCAGGAGATGGAGTTGATCATAATAGTTTTTTCTGTGTTGTTGTGTCTAATTCACAGAAGACTGTCTCTGGTTTTATGTAGCAAAATGGTGAACAGAATGGCTGAATAAACCATAAACAATGTATAGCAGGTTTTACTCTCAGAACATGTAAGATGACCAGCAGTTTTTAAATATTGACACAGTATTCATTGAACC
Organism: Apostichopus parvimensis; assembly: GCA_000934455.1. Lineage (NCBI taxonomy): Eukaryota > Metazoa > Echinodermata > Holothuroidea > Aspidochirotida > Stichopodidae > Apostichopus > Apostichopus parvimensis. The sequence continues at coordinate 124,011 of KN883102.1, read as the reverse complement.
TCAAACTAAGATGCTCAACGTAAATACTAAAATTATATTTTTTCGTTATTTAACGTCCTCATGATTAGGTCAACTTTTGGTGTCTCAAGAATCTGTGCTACATCATGAGGTGCTCAAAGCAGAGCTGGATTCAGCGATCAATGGACTGTCGGCACGGAAACACCTTGACCAAATCTCATCCATTCTTGGCAACATGAAAGAAGCCAAGCTGTTTGCTCCAAACACCTGTTACATTGAATATGGAGCTGGCAAAGGTATTGAAGCATGTTCCATTTTTATTACATTTCGTAATAACTCCCAGAGTGTGAACCGAAATCATAAATAATGTTATGCAATCGAGTAAGATTACTCTATTTGCATAGTCTTCAAGTTTATTGAAGTACCTCAGTTTTCTCATGGATATGGATTTCCCAACTGAAGAAAAAAGACGTAAAGAAAAAAACCTGTAGTTCATTTATTGCAGTATCCTAGGATGTGAGGCCCTAAGCTTCTTGGAACATAGTTACATGCCAGGCTGGCTATATTCAAAAATGTCATGGAAGCAAGAAAATACTTGCAAGTCAAGTCAAAACCTTGCACGTCAAGTCGAAATACCTTTTAAGTCGAAATTGAAACCTTTAAAACCTTAAAAACCTTTATTTTAAAAGCAGCTGTTTGATTTTCAAGCACACTCTTTAAATCCTTTAAACACCTTTATTTTTATTTTAAGTTAAAAAAAAATATTTTAAAGATTTAGTTTAGAGTAGAAATATTGTATTCAGTCATGCTAACGATTGGCCATTACATTTTGGGGACAGCCAGGCATGATTCATGCAGTGATACATAACAGACTCACAAACAACAGTTTTAATGTAAGTCAGGTATTTTAAATAAGGGCCACAGATGATGTAAAAATGGGCATAGATGGTGAGTATGATACAAATTAACTTCATTTTGGACCTTTAAAATCCTTTATTTTCATGTTTGAAGCCTTTAAAAATCTTTATTTCTTCATTTACAAAAAAACCTTTATTTTGTTGAAGAGCCACTGTGAGGTCTGCAAGTGATAAATTGATGCTTCCATGAATGAAGTTAGGATGAGCTTTACTGTCCATCGTGAATGGACAGCTGAGGGTTCCACAAATTACTGAAAGAAAAAAGCTGAACAAATATATAAACATTTTAGTTTTGTCGTTACTCATAAGAACTTTTCCAAGTTTTTTGGTGGTGTCTGGGAAGACTGTCAAATTCTGTGACAACATTTAAGGGAGGTTTTTTTGTTCTTTTTTTTTTGTTCTTTTTAAATTTTCTTTAATTTTGCCATATAAAAATTGTTCATGTCATGTTGCTACAGTAGTCAAATTTCACTAAGCCAACCCATGCCGCAAGGCCTTTGTTCTGGTGCCATTTCATGCCAAACGTCGAAAGTGTTTGTAACAGAAGTTCAGTTTACTGACTGAAGTTCAACAGCTGTGATCATTATAAAGTTCAGATTTATGGAAAGCCCTTTTAACGTCATCTCTCTGCTATTTGTTATATAGTCTAAAAATTGTTCCTAGTGTGTGAATGAACTTAATTATTAGTTATGTGATTCTTCATCACCAGGTCGACTATCACAGTGGATTTTTGAGGCAGTCAGCGATACGCCTGACACTCATTTCATCCTCGTTGACCGCAAGAATGTCAGACATAAGGTCAGTTTCATTTAAGTAATCACATCTCCTTAAACTTACTTAGTAGTATGAAACAATTTTAGCCAGCTCAGCTAAATGTTACTCCCTGTGAGAAAATTGCCGATAAATTCCAAGATTTATGTAATTGAAATTCCCTCATGACTGACAGTTCTTCATTGTAATTCTTATACAAAAGAAATCTTTCTGATACTTTTTAAGCTGCTCTTGAATATTAGCAAATTATGAAATGTGGTTCCCTAACCCATCACTGCTAGCTCAAACATGGCTTTCTTCTGATGAGGCCGAATTACACAGGTTTTTTTTTTTCTCAGTGGTAGACTGCTAGTACCATTCTACAGTGCACTTACATGGTTACACTTAAAACATTCATATTAATAATTTGAATTAAATTTCTGTTACCTAATAGATTACCTAGATAATGCTCATATTTGCTGATATTGTTGATACTGTAAGCGATATCTGAATATTCCATGCTCTATCCCAAAGGAAGGGGGGGGGGAGGGGGTGAAAGTTTTAAGCTCGGCTTTGACAAATATCAAAAACTAGGTCCAGCGGTTAATTTGAGTAGGAGTTACATTTAGTCGAGGCAGTCTGCAGTCGCCTGAAATGTCAATAGAAAGCGAGCAGAAGCAGATCGTAGGTCATTTGATGAATGCACACCAATTATTAATATATATCTCTCTGTTGCTGTAGCGAGATCTTCATCACAAAGAAGTCAGAAAGAACCTCTCTATGGAACGTCTCCTTATGGATATTCAAGATTTGGCTCTCAACAGGGTACCAGCGATCAAGGATAACTCCGACAGACCCATAGTCGCATACTGCAAGCATCTCTGTGGGGCCGCGACAGGTAGGCATAGGCAAGGATTACTGTGATTACGATCGTCTGTGGGGTAATAACGTATCCCTTACATATCCATCATGCGTGTGTGTGTGTGCATATAACTGGGCTAGGATGACCTTGGGCAGTAATGATCATCTATGCCATATACATCCCTTACATTTCCATTGGTAACCCTGTGGGACTACTCTGGATGACTGTGGTCTTTCCTTCCCACAAAACTTTTGACGTCAACAAAAGTGACAAGATCATGAATTGCCTGCACAAAGACATCCTTGGCCAATCATGTTCACATAGACACCCTCTGCACTGTTGATGATACACATTCAGTGATACACTCTCAGACCTGTCAACCAGTTTGACCCCCAAATAGGGAGAATAACATTTTTCAGGGCCAAAAATAGGGAGAACAAGGGGAAAATAGGGATGTTGGTAATTTTCAACTGAAATGATATAAATACTCCTAAATAAGTATAGTCTACTTATGCAATACAGTGAGAGAATCATCCAATCAGTGTTTCTTGTTGTAGTTTACAGCAGCTCGCTTCGCTTTCTACAGGGTTTCTTTAGTAGGCTTCCATTTGAAACAGGGAACAGTGGACTCTGGGTACTGTGACTTCATGACTAATATGCTAGATAGACTCCCATCAAGCTTGAGACTTGACCGACTGTCTGTCTTGTTCTTGCAATCTACACTGAATAGCCTTTCCTGTTCAGCGTTACTTTGGGGAATTACTTTGGCTATTTTCAGAAATGTCGCAAGTTATGAAACATTAAATAACCGGGAGAATAGAATATGAAACCGGGAGGCCGGGAAATTCAGGTAAAAACCAGGAGTCTCTCGGTAAAACCGGGAGAGTTGACGGGTCTGCACTCTAGAACCCTCTGACAATGTTAACTAACAGATTGGCTGCATACAAGACTAAGACGTAGTTTAGGTTTAAGTTTTCCATTCATATCCACTTGATATTCCTACAATTCATCCTTAGGTAAAAAGTAGTCTGAAACAATGAGGTTCCTTGTACCCTGTTCTTCAACAGTGCGTTTATGTCGAGCTGTAGTATGTAACTTAACTGAACAAATGCAGCCAGCAGATATAAAATCAGAAATGGATGCCTTTAATATTTCAACATTTGGTATAGAAGTGCTGTTTCTACTGACCGGTAAAGCTAAGCACCAGCTAATATTTATTTTATTTTATTTATCTTTTTTTTTTAAGAAAGAGCTACTTGATCAGGTTCACACTGCCTTTCTTTTACAATAGGTCTTCATGTGAAACAAATCCTAGCTTTCATATGCACCCATGCTCTGTTCGTCTGGTCCAAGACAGTTACAGTATGATATGAAGTTATAGTATGATATGAAGTTTGCCTATGAATTTATCGTTTACAGATCTGGCACTCAGAAGTTTATTCCCCCAGCGGTTGGACCACCAGGAAGGTGCCCAGAACACACCGACCGACAGCCCATCGGTTAAAGGAGTTGCTATGGCAACATGTTGTCACCATTGTTGTAACTGGAATAGCTACGTGGGGAAAGACTTCTTAGCCGTTCACGGTTTCAGTAGGATAGAATTTGAAGCGCTCATTAGAATGAGTAGCTGGTGTGTCTGCGGAACAAGATCAGAGCATGGAGAAGAAAAGATGGAAACTAAATCAGACAGTCAGAATGGTGAAGGAGAAAAAGAAACACTAACAAGGTAATTAAAGGGGTGAAGGGTTTTGTTAAAATGTATCCCAAGGGTTCGAAAGCCAACAGGATCTCATTAAACATCCTACTGATTTGATGATATTAAATGAGCACTGGCTAAATGTAGTACTAAAGCCTTGTTTCTGTTGGATGAATTTTCAGAGAATTACAAGGCAGGCATGTAAGCTTCAAAACCATTTACTGCTCCAAGAATGCCAGTTAACATCCGAAGTCTGTAAGAGTCTGTAAGAAAGGAAATCGTTCAACTTTATTTCATTAATAATCTAAGAAGATGTTCTCCTGTTGCTTTGTTGACACTTTTGCTGAGGGTGAACAATCAGACAGATTGATTTTCTACTCTTTACAAAGAATGCCAGTTCAATTTTCAAATTACTAGACATTTTACCATGGAGCCTACTGTACGTTGTTTGTCTCTATTTGTATGTACTGTAAAATCTGTGTAAACACTTAATATCTGTGTCTCACTTCATCAGATTTTGCCACATTTATGTCACTCTGCTACTGTATTTCCTCCATTGGTTTTTTGCAGTGCTCTTGGATTAACCATTCCACAGAGGGAAGAAATTGGACATACGTGTAAAAGAGTCTTAGATGCTGGACGGCTAGAATTCCTCCGCAAGAACGGCTTGACCGGTAACCAAGTGCAATACGTCAAACCTAGTGTCACCATGGAGAACATCATGATCTTAGCCAATAGGAGAGAGGAAAACAGTGACACGCTATCAAACGCATGATCATAACTGACGCCTGCAAAACTCGTTTGAGCGAGTAGAGGGTTGAATGGTTGAGGATGGGGTTGGATGGGAAGGCAGAGGAGGACAGAGGGCAGCATGGGTGTTACAAAAGAAGGTACAGCATGTCTTTGAACTTCCCAAATATCAGTTTAATACTGTTGTTGCTGAGCGTACAGAGTATGTCGTGGACTCTTACAGGGCCACAGGTACTTGACTGGCCTACTAGGTACCATACACTACATTGTGTGTAAAAAGGGAATTTTTTTTATTTTTTTTTTATTTTTTTTAAGTCCAAAGGTCTCCCATATATAATAGCACTACTTTGCCTTAAAAGAGGGGAGCATGGATGTAGCAAAAAAAAAAGGTGCAGCATGTTTTTGAACATACAGCATGTCTTTAAACTTCCCAAATATCAATTTAATACTGCTGTTGTTGAGCGTACAGAGTATGTTGTGGACTCCTACATGGCCGCAGGTTCTTGACTTGCCTACTAGTTACCTTACACTACATTGTGTGTAAAAAGGGAATGTATTTTGGGAGGTCTCCCATATATAATAGCACTGCTTTGCCTTGAAAAATTGTCTAAGTCAGAGTCAGAATTTAGTAAGTTTTAAATCAGTTTTCAAAGCAGACTGATACCAGTTGAAGTTGTCAGCTTTCAAAAAACAGTTGTCCCCTCCTTATTCCAATACATATCTGTACAAAAGAGCGTCAAAGACATGTCTTAGACCCAAACCAAGTAAGGATAAGGGTCAGTATTAAGGAAGAGAAAGTCAGGATCAAGCCAGTAGTTGTCAGTATTTCTCTTACGTAAGTTTGAATGCCAGTTTGAAAAGTTCTCGGGTAGTTGAGCAGATGAGTATAAAACATTAATTACTACAAATCTCATGTTTGAGCTCCCTTTATGAGCTACACAAGTCATTTTGAGCCTGATAGGCAAAGTGCTTACACGAGTCAGTCATAAGGCAGGGGGGGTGGGTGGGGGTAAATTTGAGATGGTGTCTTCCACCCTTCAGAAAGTGATCGACACCCCTGCATAGTGACATATTTGTCCAGCTCTTCTTGAGACCTCTGATCAGTAAACCCTATGAAGAGATTGTGTTGGAAATGCCAAACGTTTATCATTTTGTAGCAACAAATTACTGTACCACAGAAGGTTTAGAGGTGTGTACTGCATACCTCCTTTTGATTTTTGAATTCCTTCACTTCTTACTTTGATTTCTTATTTTAACAACAAACGGAACAGTCTTTTTTAATTCCTGTATAAATCATATATTTTTATACCAAGTATAAGTGTGGATAGCAGATCTGTGAGTAAGACTTGGTCCGTTACTACACATAGCAGCGCATTGGGTATACTTCATCACTATCTCTCCTGTCTTCTATTAACACACATATTTTCCTATTTTAGCACTGCAACAAGATCATCCCTACAAACTATAATCCACCATCTTCCCCATCCTTTCCAAATCTAACACTTTTGACAGTCTCGTCCAGAGGTCTCCCAACACTTTTAAATGCTTTCTAACAGTGCATGAAGACAGTGTACAAACAGAACCCCATTCGCAGTTTGGATACTATTGCCCCTGCAGTTTTGTTGGGCATCTGCCTAAATATAATTTGGCAAACTCAGGAGCGTAGCGAGGATTTTGCCAAGGGAGGGGCGAACCTGTAGGCAAGTTATCAGGGCCGTAGATTGGGGATTGGAAACTATCTAAGCGTAGCGCCACCATGAGTTTGCGCGAAGCGTACAAGAACATTTTGGCCGAAAATGCCTCCCAGATCGCTGGAAATGGCACTTCCCAGGCCTTGCAAGTTGC
>KN883102.1:85391-100478 GCA_000934455.1 Apostichopus parvimensis | reverse complement strand
GATTATGTTTGATTAATTTAATTGAAACACAAGTTAGCTGGGAGTTAGTCCTATCGTGTGATCGCATTCCCAAAATTTTCGGTATTCTCCCCACCCACCCTAAACCCACGTAGACTGAACGCTTTAATTGAAATAATTCATAACCCAAAAAAGGAAATGCCACCCGAAGAGGAGGAAACAATAGCGTCACCACTCGAGGTACTAATTTCCATACCCTACAGTAATGTAAAGAAACATATATACAGAAACATCGTAAGTTAAAGAATACACACACCAATACATCACTGTTGGTCCATGTGATAGAGAAAACAGTCATGAAACAGTTCCCCAAAACAGCTTAGATTTTTTTTTTTTTTTTATATAAAAGATGAATATTTTTTTCGTATAATGCTGAAGGCTTGATCAAGTCTAAATATGACATCATCGAGCCATACGTCTTCATTCTTTATGTGGTTGCTGAATCTAAGATATTGAACCTCTTAATATGATCTAATGATCACATTGGTTTCATTGTCAACACTGTTAAAAATACTACCATGAAAATATGAAAAAGAATACCAAGGTCAACGTAAACGTTTCAGATGCTGGTAGTAAAATTACATCATAGATTTTAAAAAATGACAGCTTCCAGACACGACTTTAACCTAGGATATTTCTCAAATGGAACAAGATGTTTTGCTTATAATAGATTTTTAGAGGAGGTGTTCTTCACAGAGATCTCTGTCATATAAGCCAAAGATTATGGTTAGGCTTGAATACCCTTTAAAATGATGATTGAGATTGTGTCCCCTTTATAATGATGGTTGGGTTTGAGTTCCCTTTATAATGATGGTTGGGTCTGTATCCCTTTTAGAATGGTGGTTGGGTGTGAGTACCCTTTAAAATGATGGTCGTGTTTGAGTACCTTTAAGATAATGGTTGGTTTGAGTCCCCTTTAAATGATGGTTGGGTTTGAGTACCCTTTAAAACTTCACATGCCATCTGTCTTGAATTTTCTACAAACTGGTTTTAGCATAATCCAAAAATATAATACTTTTCTAGTATTGGTTTGTGTGTGTGTGGGGGGGGGGGGGGAGGAGGTTAAGGCTACTTTATGTGCTATTTATAATATGATTTACCCATTCATTATTATATAAAACAATACCGTTTTCTTTTACCATGGCAAGATGAAAAGCAGACAATAGTCAGGGAGTTCTGATGAGAGTTTATCTTGCAGTGGCACCATGACGTCACACGTTATTCATAAGAATGAAATGACAATTACTTGACATGACTTTATATAATTATCATATTTTCCAACTAAATTGTGGAAGATAAGTTTGTAATTCACAACTAGTTGTACATCAGTAAAGATAAAATTGTGTATGTATTTTGTTTCGTTTTTGTGAGGCATCGTTTGGAAATTGGCCTTCACTAACGTCGAGCAATTATCCTATAGTATGGAGGGAGAGGGGTAGGATTGTCTAGGATGGGATTTAACCGTTAAATCAGGATTTAATTAAGGGCGTGCAGCTATATACAACCCGTTATTGGTGACGATCCCTGTATTAGCCATTCCTTTGCCGGGCGCCTGTCAGAAGCCACTTTACCTTAATTGCATGCCGTGCAACCAAAAATCTCACTGCAATTTAATTCGATATGTACAACCACGAAAGCGGCCGGGAAATGATTTTAAGGGAGTTTCGGCCCTTTTGTATTCCGTTCTAGCCTTTAATTGTTCTTTTTCACAAGTGCCTGTGAGTCCACATTCCGCTGTCCATTGTACTTTATATTTACTACCCGAATATCATTTCAACGATGTCAGTAATATACTTGAAAGAGAAATATATGACATTGTTGAATTAATTTTACCGTTTTTTACGGGTATACTTTCGTAGCGTTGACACAGTCAATTGCATATACATTTACAACAAGCAAACATAGCGATCTGACATGTAAACACTCACACCACACACACAGTTATATTACTTTCGGCAACAAGACACTCTAAACTATTGTTTGGGTTATACTTGCAAATTAATTCAATTTAGCTTGATTTATTTGTTTAATAAAAAAAAATAAAAAAAGTGCTTTAAGCGAACTGATGAAAACCATCTGCTCGTTTATTTAAACACGTTAACATTGACTCACTTGGTCATCCGTTACTAATATAGCCTATGTAGTACAATAACCCGTGTCATCTATTCGGAGTATACAAACTCGGTAAGAGTTGCACTTAATGAAGTCTACTTCAAATTGTGTACCATAGTTGAAGAAAAAAAGCAATCATTTAAGAGCAAAGAGAGCTGCATAAGGCCAAAATTATGTCTAAGCTTCTCGTGAATTTAAGAATATTTTTTAGGAAATGCAATGGGAGGGGGTAGGGATGGTGGTGGGGATGGGTGGGTCAGGAAGCCAGGTTCCATTATGTACCAAGATGCCATTGTTATCGACAACCAACAAGCACAGGTTATTTCAGCACAAAAAGCTGAAACAACGTGACGTATATAGTAATTATGAATTCTGTTACCTGGCGGGTGAGGGGGGGGGGGGGCTTGTTACTCAACCTTTTTACTCGGTGAAGGCTAACATATCCGACAAATGTTAAGGTATTACCAAGGGAGCGGGTTAATGGACCACTCTGACGTTTAATCTACTTGTTAGTTAAGTGTAGGCCTACACATGCTTTTGAATTCAATTTTGATTTTTTTTTTCTTCTACTAATATCAAGGTGCAATTTAGTTTGTCTGCATGTTAGACGACTGTTCACCCTTGGTGACTTGTCACATTTGGAAAAGAATTTCTGTTGAACTGATTCCCTAGCATTGACTTGTTTAAAAAAAGATCTATTTTAAAACCACTGACGGATGCATCCGCAATGTCAGCGACAAGTGTATTACTATAAAAAAGAGCCAGTTTATATAGATGAAGACGCCGATCCATTGAAACTTTGATATAGAGTTGATGACAGGCATACCAAACATACGTCAAAAGTGCACGTACTGCAGAAAAGGCGATATGAATTATTAACAACATTGGGCTGAAACTGTTATCTTAAACCTTTGTATACCTTTCATTCGCATGAATGCATTCTGAGTGGAGTTGCAGTTTCTATTAACGGACAAAGTGTATACGTGTATGATGGAAATGGTTTGCTGAGTTCAATACTTGTTGCAGACAGCAACGTGAGAGCCTGAACTCTGTGTAAACTACGTAAAACTATATCTGAAAATAGGGTGTATGTCTAGAAATGTCCACTGTGTTAAGAGATAAGCTATAATCCGACATTTTGTAAAGACATACTGAAATCACCAGGAGCTATGACCATGTTATTGGGCAGGGGTGGGTGGGGGAGGGGGGGGGGGCATTTAGACCGTCCCATATAAAGTTTTATCTGAGCCAGAAATGGCCTTTATCTTATATCAAGTGGCCTTTATCTTATATCAAGTTATTTCTTTTATATCAAGTTATATCTGCCCAATTCTTTTTATGGCCAGATATAAATTCCATATATGGCACATATATGGGCCAGATACAAATTGCCATAATTTGGCCATATCTGGATTTTGAGTAAGGGCCAACCCCCTCCCCAACCCCTCCCCAATCCCCGTCCGCAATCCCCTCCCTCCTGGCATTTTCTGGGAGTTTTATGTTCGTTTTATTTCCGACATAGAAGTATTGTTCACGTTGGGAGATTCCTCCATGGTTCCATGTAGTCAGTCTATCTCGCTTCTAAGATAATACTTGCCTTGATAATATAGCCTCATATACCAGTTGCACGATAATTAAAAAATGTGAACGAATGACCTTCGGACTATGTACTTATTCCACAAAAACGTTATACTGTAGTATAACTGATAAATGCGTGCATGTTTCAAACATACCCCATGCATAAGCATACGAGGAGTATAACTTTAAATCAACTCTACAAATAAGATTTTCATGACATAGTCCTACAAAATATAGATTAAAATGCAGCTTATAATCTCCTTATAATATTTTAAGTTATTTCTTCCGCTGATAGCAGTGACTTTTATTCCGTTCCATATAACATGATGTAAAACATTAATGTTGTGCCAAACCTTACTGTTTGTTGTTAGAACATTGAAAATTGTGCAAGTGAAAGTTTATCATTCATTCTTCATCTCTCAGATAAAATAATTTTTGAATGAACTTCATGCATGTTTACAGTTTGCATGGCTCAGTAATATTATGACGTCCAACCTAAATAATAAAAACCGTTATTGATGTCGAATATGCCAAAATTCTTTCATGCATGTTACCCTTCATGTTTTAACAGATGGGTTTGATAGCCCGGAAATTGAAGAAATCTAAAAAGGGAAAACCAGAAAAGACGAACATGGAAAAAGGTAAACGTTTTTAATTAATATCGTACTTTTATATAAATGAATTATTGTTTATACCCTGCCTCTCCAGGCACAGAACAGCCCTCGGGAGCGGATCCAGGGGTATAGAGGCTGAGGGGGGGGGGGTAGGGGTGGGGGAGTTGCACACCCGTATCAGTGGCCTAATTCTTCCTCGGCTTATGTTAAAAGTATACCCCGATTGAAAAATTTCCCCCGAGTGACGATAAGAGGTGGGGGCCGTGCCACAGCCGTCCCCTTATTGTACACATCACTTAGGTTTATCTGTATGTAATAACACAACTGTATCATAGAAATAAGAATTTTCATTAGTTTACTTGGAAATCAACCTAAGGCTACCATATCGCTTATATGATGTGCGCATGCACAAATTGCTTCAGTGCAGGTTGCAATTTCATACCGTGATCATATTTCGAAACAAACAGCAGTCTGATAAAGTAGGATGACTCAACTGTGAAATAGTCTGTAAGAACTGATGTAGTCTGCATGTCATAGTCATTTATCCCCAGAGGAACCCACAGAACTAAATATACCAAAGAGCACTTAAGTGTTAAAATATAAGATGTTTCCTGTGGATTAGAGTGTTTTCGGAGACATTATGGTATCAGGGTTCATACTTTGGTTCCACCTTTCTGCCGTTTAATTGATTTTAAGTTATGATTCATTGTCAGAATGAGCAACGATTGGTATACATGGATTAGCTAGATTTAAAGGTAGTCAGTATAGGCTCCAAATTATAGCACGCTATAATTGCTAGAAGTTTTCAATAAGTATACTTTCCTGGAGGTCTTTACTCTCCAAATTGTTCTCAGACATTTTTAAGGAACACACAAGGTGACTGAATGTCCCAGTGATGAAAATTTCCTCGAAGGTTGTAATTAAAACAGTCTAAGCAAAGGTGACCATATTTGAATATCTAGCATATTTGGTGCCAATACAGCATACCTATAAAACAGAGGGGATCAGATGACGTCATAGCTCTGCTTAACTGCGTTAAAGGAGCTTTCCAGTCATATTTTAAAAGTTGTGAACTTGAAACCCCGAAAATTAATATAGAAAAGGTGACCGGCCTGCATTCAGAATCTCACTGAAAACATTTTGCTCTAGTGAATAGTTCACAAAGTGACCACAGTATGACATTCAACGCACTGGCGTAGGAAGGTATTTTTGTCAGGGGGGGGGGGGCTGATGCATGATGGATTGTGATCGCCGTCCTGTGGGAGGGGTCTTAAAAATTTCCAAAGGGGAGGGGGTGCACCCCCTCCCCTTTGAAAATTTTTTTTTGAACAATTAGAGGCCTGTACGAGGTTCGATCCTGACTTATTTTGACAGTATGCTCAAACGCTAGCGAATTTCCGGCGGAGATAGTGATTCCCAATAATCGCAGTACTAAACAGTCTGAACAATGGTGAAAGACTATACGTTCTGAATTTCAGAAACTAGTTAAAAAATGAAAGGGTTTTTACCCTCGACGACTGGGGGGCGGAAGCATACTTCCGGCCCCATGTTTTCAGGGCTTCCTACGCCCTTGATTCAACGCTGTAGACCATATAGTGATTTCACGCGATCGCATGCATTATGATCATAAACGGTTATGGGTGCAGCTTGCAGCGTAGCGTGACCAAAATAGTATACTGCTATATAACGTATATATTGAAACAAATTCATGCGAGAACGCTGGCTCATCGATTCTGTTAGAAGGATCAAAGACAGTTCGTTGGCCGATAAGCAAACTAATTGCAATATCGAGGTATAAAATATATCAAATTATGAAGATTGTGCATGGGTCTAAACATAAAACACAGACAGGAGATTTAATAAACATGGCCCTGGTGGGGGTGGGTGTGGGGGCGGTGTTGCTGTATTACATTAAGAGCGCGCAACAGTAGAATAATGTCGCCAGCTTAATTTATTTTAATGAAATTCTCCCAGTATGATATAATGTTAGCCCATATCAGAAACATTTCAGTTATGACTCACTATATTGCGAGACTTAATTTTTTTATTTACTTTGATTAAAAAAAATCGGAGAAAGTAAATTCCCGAGTAAATTGTTGGAACTAAAACGCAATCTGTAATATGTCATTCGATGTATCTAACTTAAACATTGTCTCAGTTTACTCAATGCTTTCTTGTTGGTTTTATTAATACTCGAAAAAAGTTTGGTAATATCCTCGACCAAGTGTATATTCCTGGTTGATTTATTTAATGTATTCATTCCAGTTAAAATATTAAATTCATAAAGAGGAGTCGAACAATACGTTAACAGGAAGAACTAATATATAGGGGGGGGGGGGTTAAGAGGATATGATATCTTTTAAGATATTTTGACCCCAAACTTTCCACAACTGACCGGGTTGGACATTTACGAGTGACAAGCTTTCTTGTCTCCACACAACTTAAACCACTGGACGTTTTAGCAGTCAATTAGCCTTTCGATCAATGAATGAATGTTACTCCTTAATATACGATCCAAATCGCCTAGAATTGTCTTTTGTAGTAAAGACACATCCAAATCTTATCTTTTTTAAAGTTATGTGTAATTTGTTTCCCTTTTTTTCGGTGACTACTTTACCAGTTTTCCTTTTTCTATAATTAGCTGACGTAACTCAAGTTTCAGTTCCACAAGCTGAAGCGACAACCGACAGTCTGCAGCCGTTGTTTGTGCCTTCCAAGAAGGCACCGACCTCACCAAACAGCGAAATACAGTGGAAAGAACTTCTCGAAAAGAAGAAACGAATGCAGAACGCGTGGCATACATGGTAAATATATTTGTGGAGACTAACTAAAAGTTGTATAGTGTTGATATTTATGGTATTTCATCGTCACGGAAAGCTTGATTTCTTCGATGCCAGGATAGAATTGGTGGAATAAAGAGTAAGAAAGATAATTAATAGTTGACATGCCGTATGAAAGTTTAACGTGTAAAGTGCAATGTTTTTCAATGTGATGGTGATGGTGATACATCAAGAATGAATGTGTTGCAAATGAGCCCCCTCTCCTCTCCTCTCCTCTCCTCTCCTCCCCTCCCCTTCCCTTCCCTCCCCTCCCCCCCCTCAACTTGACGACACCAACTTTATTGTTAAGCATTCGGTTCATATATCTTACTACTTTGTGTACCTTTCAGAACTGATACCAAGCCCCATCTTGTTCAATTATGCTGTCATGTAATTTTGCAATATAATTTCAGTATAATTTGCATATAACAATCCGAACGGGCTATTGAATTGTTATTAACTTCTCATGCATTTGATCACTGACCATGTGATGACCAGAGCTTATTCTCATGTTTAGTCTCAAGTAGTATACTTTTGTTCTAAATTTACACTGAAATAAAACTGTTTGATATTATTATTATTATTTTTTTTCGATTTCAGGAAAGTTTCTGACGAAGTACAAGATGGTTCTTCTTATGCAGAAAGTGTTGCCTACAATCGTCACAGGCTCACACCTTTGGAACCAGAGAAGGGGTATCTACACAAGTACACAACGAGGCATAACGCCACTGATGAACCCTTAGGAAACGAACTTCACAAACTGCCAACCACGGGCTCCAAGCCAGTTAGTGCCAAATATGGAAAGACGTTTTCATACACTATGGACTCTAGTGTATGAAACCTTGCAGGCCCCATTAGCACCCGGGTGATATGTTGTAGTATTTCTTTCACTTTCAAGCAAAACATCGTTAACAGAAGTCGACCGATTCACACATATTTGGACGTCGCAGACATATTTACAGGAAACGTGTATGGCAAGCCATGTGTGACAAACACTGCATAATATATCAGCGTATTAATCGTAATTTATACGCGTATTAATTGGAATTTATACGCGTATATATTATAAGCCAATCATATGGCCCAAATATATCCGCGTATGTTCGAATATATACACGTATTAATTCGAATATATACACGTATTAATTCGAATATATACACGTATTAATTCGAATATATATACACGTATTAAATAGAATATATATGGGGATTAAATCCAATATATGCACGGATTAATTAGAATATACACGAAAACACATTTCCGCTCTTGCTGTGTACATATACCAACGATAAATGTTTTGGCGGGCTCGCGAGATCGCTTCATAAAGCGAAACTTTACACATGTACAACACATATATATTCGAATTAATACGCGTATATATTCCAATTAATACGCGGATATATTATGCAGTGTTTGTCCCACATGGCTTGCCATGAACGTGCGAGTAATTGACGGAAGCAATGAATACGCATTACTTTCATATCACCATCATCAACATCATCAACATCAGATGACACATGTTACTTAAACACTAACGGACGAATCATGCACGATTTGAGAGGGGTAGGGGGGGTAGGGGGGCGCCGGGTCGTAGAGACGGTTAGAACGGATGGGTGTACGGCGAGAATGAGGGAATATGTGGGGACGGGAGATGGAGGGAGTGTTGCTGGGGGTGGGAGGTGGGAGGTGGGAGTTTAACAGAAAAATACCCGGAGTAGATTACCAAATTATCTGTGACGTCACCGCAATAAACCTTTGTACCGTACGATCACGATGCATATTCATATATCATGCACCGTCATTGAATCTGTACACAACTGCACGCAGACCTGTCGAAATATACAAAAGTTCGACGTTGCAATTTATTAGCCATATGTACTGCATATTTACAACAAATCTTCAAGTTTTATGATTGAGCAGGGGGAGAGCAATGCGGTCATCATATCCATACGGCATAGTACAACGGGTTACGCATATATTGACAAGTGGGACACAACCAATTGCTATTTTAGTGATATCGGATTTAATACAACATATATTGAGTGTGATTGGTAAACAATCCAGGTAGTGTTCCATGCATGATTATAACTTTATAAAATGTCACGCAAAAACTTATTAACAAACTAAAGAGATATTCATCCCTTTTACTATCTATTAATTGTATACGCAGGGAAGGAGGAGACAGATAATTGTATTTTGACATTATATCACTAGTTTGACTCAAATTTGCTCAATTATACTTGGAACAATTTATTTTTTTATTATCTCAAACAGCCTTTTTATTCAATTATTAGTTTCCTTCTGTGTCTTGTCAAATTGCAAAACTATCGTTTTGTCATTTAATTCATATCTTTTTGTAAAATATTTGTTTATTAGCTTCTTTTGTACTATATAAGACAATGCTATATTATAGTGTATGCAGTATTAAGGGAAGGGGGGATCTGATTTACATACTGAATTGTAACTTGGTAAGACAATGCATGCCCCCCTGCTTTTGTTGTTACTATGACAATAGGACTTGAAAGAATGCATCAATAGATTTATACTCTCGGAATACCAGTACGTGCTTGTTTGAGTAGTTCATCTCCAAGCCTGTCTCCCTTTGTCATATATATGTAATTTATAACAGCATACAAATATAATTTACAGAACTGGTTATTATATCGATTTATTGATATTTCCAACTAATATCCATTAAGCCACTTAATTTAAGTCCAACAAGACCAACTATCTAGCTAATTCAATTTTGGGTGTAATTTGATGCATAGATAACTTCATTGATTGCCAGCGTAGAAAATTTAACCCCAGCTTATATATATACGAAAAGCTCACAGTCTGATAACGAAAATAATGTGTTACGTACATAATAATGTTTGATGATGATTTTTATTTAATTTTTCATTGTTTGAAGCAAATTTTCACTGTTTAGATGATTAACTACATTTGATGATATTTTAGTTTTCGACTAGCATCAGAGTTTTACGCTTGATAGACACGGAACTGTTCCTTGGTATTCCAGCGACACAAGACATGTATAGCAGTCGTTGAAGATCAGTTATACCTTTTGAGAAAGTCACCGGAGATAGAACCTGGCCACGAAATACAATCAACTTGAGCCTATCTCAATACCAATCCCCTTACTTTGAGACTGTAACCAGTGGCGGAGGAAGGTACTTTTGAGTGGAGGGCTGAAGACTGATGGCCGGCCTGGGGAGGGGTCTAAGGGGAGGGGGTGTTTTTTGGTGTGGAATGTTTTGCATTTCCAGGTGGCCTCAGATGCAATTTGGTGCAATATAGCACACTTTCAACACGCACTCCATGTTGTAAATAATTTTGCATTTTCATCTGGCCTTAGATGCAATTAGATGCAATTTGGTGCTCCAAATGAGATTTTTTCTCATTTGGAAATGAAAAAGGGGTTTTCTGACATGCGGAGCGGGGGGGGGGGGGCGGAATGATACTTCCGTCCCCCCATACTTTTCACTGGGGGGCTGGCGCCCCCCCCCCCAGCCCCCCGGTTCCTACGCCCTTGACTGTAACCGTTTGATGATGGCGATGTTACGTCAAGTTAATATCACGATTCCTTTGATAGAGGGAACAGATATTCGTAACCATCTGAGCCAATGCTGAATTCAGATCAGGTATGTTCAGATAACCCAAACATATTTACGGTAAAACTTAGTTCTAGTTAATAAAAAAATACATGCGCAATACACTCACACGTAATATAGCATTTGCCGAATGCCTTTACAAGCATGATTAATAATACGATGAAAAATTGTCTTGGTGACGAATGTTTTATAATTGTATACATAGGCCTATGAGTCATTAATCCCTCACCCACCCCACGCAACCCCATCCCACCCTACCCAACCCCACCCAATTCCACCCTTTTAAACGTATCCTTCAATTGGTTAAAGATACTTATCTGATGTCTGAATGTGTTTAATTGCAATCTATTTTTATTCTATTTTTTGTCTAATGTTCTTGTGCAATTATCGTTTTGAAGTGTGCTCAAATGTTATGCATGGAACTATAGCAACCACATATATTTAGTGAAATGCGCATAGCAAGAAGACATTTTTTTTTAAATTTTCCTCGAATTCAGTTCAAAGAGCTTCTAAACCAATTGCAATATGCAATGTTAGGAACCGGCAAACCTCTTTAACGGACCCAAAAAATGAATAATAGTAAGGTGGAAAAAAACCGCTAAGAGTACTTTCAACTTAGAACTGCAGAATAGACAACTGACGTAAAAAGTGGCAATTCGCTTATCAACTGCGAAGAAGGAATACTTGAAATATTACATATGTGCCTCCTGGTCGTAATTACTCAAGGAAGACTTACGGTACATCTTGTATAGTTTGACAGTGGCCAATATTTTAATCAGGCTGACATTTGAATTATCGAAGCGAGAACATTTTGGATTCGGTAGTAAGAAAAGTTTTAAAAAAATATAATTCGATCATATTAACGGCTGTGATTGACATTAAAAGTATTACACTCACATCTCACTGTATGTTGATATCACAAATGGATTTTGTTTAAGTCTGTACAATGTGCAAGCGCATATTACCGTTTGCAACAAGTTAACCACACACCGTCTGAAGATCACAAGAAGATAATGTGGAGTATGAACAGAAACCACGGTAAAGTAGACACATATTGGCCTCAGTGACATGCACACCTCAGGACCAGGCGCGTAGCCAAGGGGCGGGGGGGGGGTGAAGGGGGCAGCCGCCCCCTCTTGAGCTTATTTTTAAAATTTCTTTTTAATGTTTTTATGATATCGCTAGTAATTTCAAAAGAGAAAATGCTAAGATGCAACTTACAAGGCCTGGGAAGTGCCATTTCCAGCGATCTGGGAGGCATTTTCAGCCAAAATTTTCTTGTACGCTTCGCGCCAACTCATGGTGGCGCGACGCTTAGATAGTTTGCAATGCCGTATCTACGGCTCTGATAATTTGCCTACATTTTCGCCCCTCCCTTGGCAAATTCCTGGCTACGCGCCTGCTCAGGACAGCCGGGTTCTATAAAAGATTGAAACCAGCTTTTTTTGAACAGCTGTTACCGATACCTCTCACAATGAACTTTATTGAACCATACGTCAGTCACGTTGCTACATACATAATATGTATGAAAACGAATAAGAAATATCTGAGGAGTGTTGAAGAGGGAAAAACAAGATATTATCTGCTGGTATTATAATGAAAGTTGTATATATCTATCCATCCATCCATCTATCTATCTATTACCCCTTTGTCAACTTTTGTAAACTTAATTTTTCAGTTGAGGGTAAAAGTCAGAGATTTACAAATCCTCCTCCCCCCCCCCCACCCCGTCTGTGATGTAAAACAAAGGAAAGAATGAGAAATTTGTACCTAGCTTTTATTACAACTCAGATTTATCTATTTCTGTGTGAAATATAACAAGGTGATTTATATTGGACGTCACATTTATACGGGCCACACCGTGGACCAGGCCTGGGGGCGTAGACAACCTGATTCAGTACTTAAAAATAAACCCTGCAAGGCAATGGCGTAGGAAGGTACTTTTGAGTGGGGGGGGGTGAAGACTGATGGCCGGCCTGGGGAAGGGGTTTAAGGGGAGGGGGTGTCCCCATTTTTTTGCATTTCCAGGTGGCCTCAGATGCAATTTGGTGCAATATAGCACACTTTCAACACCCACTCCATTTTGTAAATAATTTTGCATTTTCACCTGGCCTTAGATGCAATTTGGTGCTCCAAATGAGATTTTTTTCTCATTTGGAAATGAAAAAGGGGTTTCTGACTTGCGGAGCGGGGGGGGGGGCGGAATGATACTTCCGCCCCACCATATTTTTCACTGGGGGGCTGGCGCCCCCGCCCCCCGGTTCCTACGCCCTTGCTGCAAGGCCACTTTTCAAGTTGCAAATTATAGCAACGTCACTGCACGTATAGGCTATGCGACTGTGTTCGGGTTCTTAATTTCGAAAATTCACAATAGCTGTGATTTGTGATAACGTGCACCTGTTGATTAACACGTGCTTGTGTATATGCTAACACTAACAATCCATCGTAATATATGCATACAATTTATGAGATACAAAACTGTTTTCAACCTTTTGGCAACAGACTTTTTACAATATTTATTACTATGACGTTGATAAACGTAAACCATTGACGCAACGATCAACGGAGTGCACGGGGCAACTCCTGTATAGAGGAGTAACGTATGGAAAACCTTAAAGTGTCGTCAAGATGCTTTTTAAATATATTAGCAATTTTCAACAAAAAATGACCAATTCCTTAAATCAAATAAATGAGGACTTTCAACATTGTGCTGCCAATTCACAAAATTATTATTTATCAAACATCAGCAATTTAACAATTTAGACAGAGAAAGATCTTAACACGTTGATGGCACCTTAAAGTTTCCTTAGTAACGCGGTCAACCATTTTGGGTATGTCCTACGTAGATGTATAAAGAAGCCTGTTTGTGCGCATTCGATCTGTAAAATTAACTGCATGGTATTACTCAAGATAAGAATAGAAATGATCAAACTTAATTCTTTTCTATACAATTAGTGAACATTATTTGAGCAAATGATAAGTTTTATGAGTTTTATTATCAATGTGTAACTATACGACTTCAAATCGCCCTGTTGGTTTGAAATTTCAATTATCGTACAAAACTGTGCGGACCATTTCATCTATCTCGGAAAACGGTATGTGTAGGAATAATTTTAATAATCGAAGTCAAATAGCTCAGTGGTTAACGCCGGTGCCTTCCAATCATAAGGTCTCCGGTTCGAGTCACTCCAAGATTAATGTATGTCGTCCAGTTACAGAGTTGTTGACAATTGACAATTCATAATCATGGACGTTAAAATATGAATCTAAGAGACTGACTTCGGTCAGCTTGCGGCTTTGGTAAGCAAATGATGGCTTCTTTAAGATTTCCTGCTTGAAGGAGGATCTAAAATACATACATACATACAAATATTACCATGTAGGATGCTGAAAATCTGTTACTCTTTTCTATCAATAAATAAGTTCACCCCTGGCATGTTTTATAACATTAATGTGATGTCCAGTGCCCCTATAATAGATGTCATCACGAAAATTCATGGCCCTGTTAGGTTCAAATTCCAGAATGATATAAATGTCTCGCTTTCATCAGTCAAAATAGGTTAATAACAACTGGGGAATATTTACTACAATGATGAAATATCCTGCAGTGCTTCTATTTATATATAGATGACGTCACGGCAATTAGTGATTCCGTTTGAGCTCCAGGATTAAAGATCCCCTTCAGGATAATGTTAAGAAGAAATTATATCATAAATTAGCCATTTATTTTTTGGTTTGAAGTTGACATTTTATAACGAATGTAAGGCTATATGCTACTCCACCAAGAAAATATGAAACAACCAGTAACATTGCATCACTCGAATATGGATTTCAAAGAAGAAAAGATATATTAATAAAATTGAAGGAAAAACTGAACATCAATAGGTCAATGGTTAATTTATTCTTTGATTTTATTATTCCTTATTCTAGACTACTGTATCCTTTTGCACGTTCATACCATCAGTAATAAGCTATACCACCCACCCCCACCACCCCCACCTACACCTATAGCATCAGCTTCCTTTACCCCCACCCAACTGCCTTCGGCGCTTTAGTGTCGTGCGGATTGTCCTGGAAAGTCTCGGTAACAAATCACTTAGCTCTCAACTTTGTTGACCATCTATAGTACCTCAATGAATGACTTAATGCAGCATTAAATATCAATTTAAGTTGTGACGGTGGCTGTAATGAGCTTAACGCACCTTGTAACCATAACAACTGTTATTTTTGGTGTTCATACTCCGTGGTTGTCTTCTACAATTCCTCATTTGCTTTGGTGATGAAAATGTTGTTATGAAAGTAGACTTACAGGGACATTAGCCTTATCGTTTAAC
>KN883101.1:80111-92886 GCA_000934455.1 Apostichopus parvimensis | reverse complement strand
TATATATACATACATACATACATATAGTGAGAGAGGGCGTGGTGAGAGAGAGAGAAGTGGGTGGAGAGGCGTGGGTGGAGAGAGGTGGAGGTAGAGAGATGTGGGTGGGTGGAGAGAGAGAGAGAATGAAGCAGGCAGGTTGGGAGAGAGAGGCGAGTTGCCGGGACGTTCTTAGTTCAGATGACACGGTGACGTACATCTACGGGGAGGGGGGCTTTCTCACCCAATAATTGGCTTAAATCTTCAATAGTTGGAAATTCGGTGGTCAGAAATATGATAGTTGGAAAATTTATCTATGCAACATCTCTTGATAGCACTCTTGACAGGATATTTCTGATTTCTGAGTCAATAGTATTAGGCGATTTCTAATATTTCAAATTTTAGGTTGACATGATTACAAGATTTCACGAAATTCGACCTTACAATTAACCCAAATCTTGTTTCTAACTGCTTGCACAACCCATAATAAAGTTTAAAATACTACGAGCAGTTTACAATTGTCTGAATATGGTCAATTGGCGTTCGATAGTGCACCTCATGATATTACTAAAATAAAGTAGCCGGTTAACCTTATTTAAGGTACAAAGAATTGACAACCCATTCGTGTTATGCTGCTGAAAATTTCGAATTTGCGGTACGGCACACCTTACGAATCCACCAAGTTCCAAAAGTATGATTCTAGTTGGAATATTGATATTCTACCCCCCCCCCCCTCCCCGCAACCCCCGCAATCACAAGACCCTAGCAACGTCCCGGAGATGGAATCTTCGTGTTCAATGGAGCTTCTATCTCTGTGTACAATATACTAGGTGATTTGAGGTTTTTTTATGTTCTATGAACTGAAAACATATATCTGCCTTAGTAAATCAAAGGCTTACGATTTAGTCCACTCGCGTCTCAGACATGTATGCATTAGCCAGTCAGTGTCCTAGGTAGGTGCAAAATAAAACTGTCCATTTAATGTGACATGTTCTCCGCGTCCTATGCTGTTTCATTGTATAACCAAATAACGTTAAGGAATGGACGTAACTTTAAAGCAAAACATTAATAATCGTTTTCTATGAACGCTTACGTATTTACTGTTATTTAAAAGCTCTGAACTCCCTTCCATGCCTTACGGACATGGGCGTCAATCCAAGGGGGGGGGACGGGGGGAACGCCCCCTCACATTTCGATGGGTGGGGGACACAATATCAAATGTCCCCCCCCCCCCACACATTTGGAAAAAGAGTAGTGTCGTGGCTCTATTTGGTTAGGGCTTATACATTTCAGGATTCATATCATCGAATATCACTCAATGTTGCTGAATGGAGAATTCCACCCAGATCTCGTGAGTTGGTACCCTGAGCTCTCCGACAATCTTAAGCCTAGTCTGCCTTTCTTTCGAGGCCAGTTCTAGTCGTCGTCGGTTGAAGGGTATAGACAAATATTCAAGTCGATGAATCCAGCGGTACGGGCTATGTTTGGTGAAGTCGAAGCTCTCTTGCGGTTGCTCCTCGTCTCCTCCGCCAGTTCGACGGAAGCCGAGAGATCATTTAATGATTTGAGGCATTTGAAGACATGGCTACGGAGCACCATGACTCAACATAGGCTGAAGCATGTGATGGTGTGCCATATTCACCGCGAACGTCTAGCCCAGTTGAAGCACGAGGAGTTAGCAGAGAAGTTCGTTGATTCCTCGGATTACAGACGCCGCATCTTCGGGCGATTCCAGTAATAAACTAGTGCGCTCCGTCATTATCATAAGCGACAGCACTCCATAGCTAGAGCCAAAGCCTGTACATAGTTGTTGCTTAGTTGTAGATGGTGTTTCAAAGACGGTGCCCATTCCCTAATATTGGGGAAACGAAATAAGGAGCATATTCCGTGGCAGCGCATCCCATGTTACCTTGTTGTTGAGTGATATCGGATTTTACTCCACAGTGAGAACACTGGGTACACGCAGGGACGTCGCTAGAGGGAGGGGGGGGGTGTGTCACATATAGCTTCCTTCGCCTATATATCCGGGGACATTTTGGGACATCGTTCCTATAGGTCAGGGGTGGGCAACCTACGGCCCGCGGGCCACATGCGGCCCGCCAGTGATTTTTTGCGATCCGTGAGATGTCTCAAGAAAAAAAATCAATCTATTTTACATCATCACAAAAAACGAGCTAGCTGCTTACAATTTATCTGCACTAATGATGCTATCAGGTTGGTATATTATCACCATTAATTATCAACTGGACTGTATTGGCATTATGTTTTGTGAATACAGATTAGTACACACCAGTGGCGTAGCCAGCATTTCTATTGTTAGGGGGGGGGCAAGATTTTTCTTAAGGGGGCAACCCAGTGATGGTTGGAATAACCAAGAAATATATGTATTAATGGGCACCTCGTCTGCACAAAGTGGCATCATTGGTAGCTGAAAATGCACATGGGTTGTTAGCGCTAGTTTGTACTGGTTATATACAACCGGCCAAATTATTGGCGCTTATGTTGTAGGACAATATTGATCAACTGTCTCCGTATGTGGGTATGATGAAGGTCCAAAATGTGTTATATCTCGGTCTGATTACCAAGTTCTGACCTTATATGAAGTATGAACATGAGCCCTAAGGTATGAATACTTGTGATTAGAACTCGAAAAATTGTAAAACAGAAGTATTTTGAATACATCACTGGATTTCATTGGGGGGGGGGGGCAAGACTGTAGTCCAACAAATTTGGGGGGGCATTGCCCCCTGGCACCCCTCTGAACGTCCTCGGCATCAAAGGTTTGAAATCAACAGCAGGTCGCTGGTTAGGTGCGGCCCTGTCAATATTTCACTCCTAAAATCATTCATTCAAAAAGGTTGCCCACCCCTGCTATAGGCCTATATCTGAGGCCCTGGGGTCATTCTTTGACCGACGTGGCTCAATATAATGTGCCCATTTCGAAGTAAATTTATTCACAGATTGTTAGTTGTCATGGGTTCGAACAAACGAGGGGTATTCTATCCTGAAACATAGGGCCAAATGGGACTGGGGTTCCAGTTCGCTGCATCATTTGTCAACTTGCACTGGGTTCCAATTGTTCATGTCAATTGGAATCACTAATAAAAGAAATAATCCACCAAATATGAAGTTCGCATGAACTTTATTGCAGATTTCCTGAGTGACGAATTTATCATTTTCTCCCGAAATCACGCAACTAGATGGCTGCTATCCAGCCTGGCAAGTGCCATCTCCAGCGATCTGGCAGGTATTGAAATCTGAAATTTTATTGGTACGCTACGCGCCAACCGATGATGGCGCTCCGCTTAGATAGTACTTAAGGCTGGAATCTCGAATCGATCATGTCCCCCCCCCCCCCACGTTTCAAATCGGATTGACGCCCCTGGGTATAGGTCAAACGTATTGATTTCGCGTTTTTCTTCCCAATCCCCAGGCTGTTGCTTACAGCACCAATGAAAGGTTTTCACATCTTTCAAATTTGTAACTCTAAGTTTAAATCTAAAGCTATTAAGTAATTCCTAGTCGATTCTAACGATAATTAATATTTTTGGCAGAATGCAATAGAGACACAGCACAGGTTACGGCACTCCGTCGAACATGTATGAAGACATGTGTAACCGGTGACGACTGTTTACGCGGCAGACACTGTGTGTGCGATGGCGTCTGTGGATTGTCATGTATTCCGACAAGTTAGTATAGTCATAAATATTATCGGTTAAAAAACGGAGGGAGGGGAAGGGTTCACCCGTCCTTTTCTTAACCGGCAGAATACAATATCCGACTGAACCATTCCGACTGACAATATAAGGGAGCATAGCCCCCCCCCCCCCATCAATATTTAAGATAGAATGACAGCCAATGTTTTCTGTCATTATTCTTATATTTCGGATCTGAGTGTCTTCATTTTGCAGAGATGATTCTGTACGTAATTGTACAATCACTATCTTTCTTATGTTGTATTTATACATGTCATGTATAGTACATATGTGACGTTATAACATGATGTTAAGCTATGCCAGGGACATCCGTATTGGTAGATGTTACCCATTATTGCGGATTTCCTTTAACAGGAAGTGTATTATCAGATACTTGAGATTTATTACTCCCGGTGGAAGCTTGGGGAAGTACCTTCTGTTTTTCTAACGTTAAACGATGTATAAAAACATAATATCCAATTACTTCAACACTCGTCTGACATCTAAGATGACTGTTAGTCAATCTCTTGATTTACTGGAATTCAAACTTTTTTGTTGTGTTATTTGGAATAGTTTTCGTATTTATAACGGCTTGGATCGTTTTAATGAGGCAAACGTATTTCCTCAAAGCCAAACACTTAAATGTTTACATGACGATAGTGATCTCTGCATGTGTAGGTTAAATTCCATAAATTCCATGAAAGATACTTAGCTTATGAAAACATGAATGGCGAAGGGAAAGTGTGATATAGCAAAGAAAGACACTGAAATAATTGAATGGGGGGGGGGGGGTGGATGCAGTGGGTGACCTTTTTTTGTAATTGTTTGGGATTTAATATTCTACTCATTTTACAAAATCAAACTACACACGTGACACATATTGTAATACACACAGTGATAAAATAAAGTAATACGATTAAGTGAAATATTACGTTCCATGTTTTATATTCGATGTTGGTGTATTGAAATAACACAAATACGGGTTCATTCTCTCTTGTATTTAAGAAATGGTGATCTAAAGTTTTATGCCAACAAAGTTACTGTTATGAACTAGATAATGTGTTAGTATACTGGAAATATCAATATTCAGCTACAATTAATACTTACAAACAAAAATGTACTGATGTCGATCAAATTTTTGTTCTAAAATGAGTCTCTTAAAGCGCTCACTATATTTTAGACCACTGATTTATTGTGGTATATTTTTCTTAGGAACATCTAACATTCACTCTGCTACCGATCTCAGTTTTCGAATTCTTTCTACTACAAATGAAAATAGAAGGAGTTGAAGTTCTCATTCCAAACTTTGCATATGACCATCATATATGAGGTCATAACTCCGGAAGTACGTCATACACCCACTACGTTTGAAGTACTGTACATTTTCCTTAAGGTCCAGTCAATTGAATGGGTTTAACATCCTTGTTTTCCTCTGAGAGTACATAGACGTGATTACCATAGCCAGGTAATTTCTTGCCAAGTGAAATTATAGTGTAGATACGATAGGTTTTCCATTAACTTAAGTATCGGAAATATGATATTAATCAAAGGCATGTTCCTTCGTACCTGCGTAATGATAACATATTTGCTGCATTAAACACGCCGGGGAGTATGACAATATTCTAATGCTCTGAATCGATTATCTTACCCACAATACATAGGATAAGTCCACTTGTATTCTAGCATAGTTGACGTTTCTTCCAACACATGGACATGTGCTCACCCTTGTTGACATGTAGGCCATATGGTTTGTATTCAGGGCATTTTGAAAACCTACTTTAGCTACTAATGCAAGATTTTGTACTGATGGTTAAGGCTTTGTACTCGTCCTCACACCTAAAAATATCCTCATGCTGTTATATTCATACTGCTAAGGTTTTTATCAACTAGTTTGGATTGGTACATAGTTATGTTTATAATAGTAGACTGTAACTTGCTTAGTCCCAGAATGTTTTGAAGTTCTCCAATGGCACTAATAGCACCGTCCCTCTCATTCGTATGGCCTACGTTTGCACCCAACTTTCATGAAGCCAGCTCGTTATGCTCAAACGTTGAAGCTTTTGTTTGCGCAGAGAAGAGATTGGAGAACCAGCCTAAGGTGTTTGCCAGAACACCGAAATTCTGCCCAGGTTCCTAACGTAGACACAGTTAATGTAGATTTGACCAATTTATACATTTTGGGCTATTTAAGTCTATCCTCTGTTCAGCTGTTCGCTCTATGGCTGTGGTTTTTCCTCTTGTAACGAACTGTAAAACTAACGACAATTGATATCTCAAGTACCTTGTAAAATCACACAATAATAACATTGTGAAATAAACTCTTGATCGGGGCAAACAGGTCATCCCAGGTGCAGCAGTGATAAGGAAACCAAACAACCCATTGACGTCCGGATATCTCGGAAACATTAGTAAAGCGTGTTCAAAGGAAATCACTCTGTATTTCTTCAAAAGACAATCTCCTTAGTTGACACTCTATGCACAGAATTCCACTGCATTGAATAATACATTTCGTGAACGCCGTGCTGACCAGGTACATGCTGGCTACAATGATTGTAAAGTGGACGCTACAACTGCTATTACTTGTGGTCATCCTTGGGATGATCCAAGAAATATATGGTAAGATATATGTTTAATATATATTTAATACAACATATCTTTAACCATACCCACTTAATTAGAAACTTTTCCATTTATAGGCATTGCAAAGATATTAGTGGATTTTGAATGTGTAAGCCAACCTGTGTGTGTTTGCATAGTTGGGCCTGTGTCCTGTTTATACTAAACGTAAACGGCAAGTGATACCAGTTCAACACCTAGCCAAAGTAAGACTAATATCATGTTGTGGCAATACTTAAATGCGCATTATCAACCCAGGCAGAAGAAAGAAATGGTGAGGTATAAATAGTGAGGTATTATAGAAAGAAATGGTGAGGTATAAATGCTGAGGTATCATTAGAAAGAAATGGTGATGTATCAAGGGTGAGGTATCAGTAGAAAGAAATGGAGAGGTATCAATGGTGAGGTATCATTAGAAAGAAATGGTGAGGTATAAATGGTGAGGTATCATTAGAAAGAAATGGTGAGGTATAAATGGTGAGGTATCATTAGAAAGAAATGGTGAGGTATAAATGGTGAGGTATCATTAGAAAGAAATGGTGAGGTATAAATGGTGAGGTATCATTAGAAAGATGGTGAGGTATAAATGGTGAGGTATCATTAGAAAGAAATGGTGAGGTATAAATGGACTTGGTCTTAGTTGGTTTCATTTGATAAAGTGATGTAATAATTGCGTTCATATACAACTGTTTATGTTGCTACTCAACGAAAGTATGCCCGAAGTTACACGTAATTTTTCGAATGTTAATAAAAAGGAGAAGTGAAGAAAGGAAATATCACGTCATGAGTTTTGAACACAATGTGAATCGGAATTAAGTCCCTACGAAAAATGATCTATAATTGATCATCATTCAGGGGTGAAATCACTTATACTTCTAGGGCGTGTGTGTATACGCGTATAAGATGGGATGGGGGGGGGGGTAACAGAATGAGTATAAAATGGTGATTCATGCCCCACCCTACCGACTGATAGAATATTACAAACACACTCAAAAAATACTGTGCAGTACAACCTAAACAGTTGATTTTTATTTTATAAATTACTAAGTATTGGATCAGTTTTGATCTAAGCACCAAATCAATCAAATTTCTCAACAGCCCCTTGGACTGACCGCTCCCCATGAAGAAAGGTGAATGTGCTCATTTCACATTCTTACAAACGTTGAAAAATATATCACCAATTTATATCTTAACAATACCCCTACCCTCCCATTAGACTACTACACGAGGACGTCATAACATCTTAGCCCCCCCCCCCCCTCCCTCCTAACGAAAATATTGTTGAGCCCTTGTCAATTATCATAGGTTAGGGGATTGATAAAATCTAAAGTGTTTAGATCAATTTGTTCGAAATAATCAGTAGATTATAAATTTCAGTGGTTAAAACGTATTTTGTGGAATTGAGGAATAAGTCAAAATAAGATTCGTCTTCTCGTTCAATAGCGCAAGAATGTGACGTACGTGATGAAGTCGGCGCAGGACGGCCCTGTGAAAGACCATGCAGATCAGATGGAACCTGTAGG
Organism: Apostichopus parvimensis; assembly: GCA_000934455.1. Classification (NCBI taxonomy): domain Eukaryota; kingdom Metazoa; phylum Echinodermata; class Holothuroidea; order Aspidochirotida; family Stichopodidae; genus Apostichopus; species Apostichopus parvimensis. The sequence continues at coordinate 85,073 of KN883101.1, read as the reverse complement.
AAACAGAACAGGGAGTGTGAATGTGATGGCCGCTGTGGTGCAAGCTGCCTCAAGAAAAGTAAGTAAGATCTGAAACATCTTATCCAGGTCCGACTTTAGGATTCATTAATGATTTCCGGAGCATTAGTCATACTAATGGATTAGTCAAAACAGGTCAGTTGGCATTGTTCGATATGTGGTGACGCCTGACAGTGGAATTGCGAGTGACATTTAGTATGTTGGAAACACTGTAGGCAACAGCATTCCTTTGCGTGCTCACTAAGCGACCTCTTGATCGCCATGTAAACAACATTCTGAGTCACTCTGTGAACATAATTTTTATTCTCAAGTCACAAGTTTAAACTTTTAAGCTTATCATACAATAATGAACTATGCACTAGTTCCTTTTCTTTACCTGTAATCGACAAAACCAACGACTAATTATCTATTTAATGATTTGCTAGACAAGTTTCAATGTTAATATAATATCTCTAATTCTGCAAAATAATGTTCAACTATTTTGCGTAAACCTAAAATGCCTTTGTATGTACACTTTGCGGAGGGCATTGCCGTTTACATTGGAATCATCGTTGGCCGTTATCATTCCAATATACCTTTCGCTAGATACCAAGTAGAGACTTGAGGTGGGAAATGGATGAATCAATAGGAGGCAATGCTTTATGTCACCATTAAGATAGTAGCGTCTGTAAGGGCTACGGTGTGCGTAGAGTGCGGTAAAAGGCTATGAACAAAATTAACTGGAGATCTCTTCAGCGGAGAAACACCTAAATATTTCTTTCAGGACAAAAGAAACATTAACGAAAACCACTATTCATATAGTAATGAAATATGTATATACATTGAATTTAACATAAGTGGTTCATCTTAGTTAAGATTCTTAACCAACATATTGAAGTTTATACCAGAAACATGACATTAACATCTTATTCTTATCCCACATAGAATGTCCTAGCATCCCGCCTATTTTAAATGGCAGCAGTTCTGTAGATCCTCGGACAAGAACCATAGATGCGATTGCCACATATACCTGTAACCATGGTTACAGTTTGGTGGGCAATGCAACTAGGACTTGTCTAAGCCATAAACAATGGTCTGGAAATCCACCAGTTTGCGAACGTAGCACAGAAGTGCATTGTGACATTTTAAATACACCCGCCAATGGACAGGTCACTTATGATTCAGAAACAAGAATAGTGGGTACTGTTGCGACTTACCAGTGTAATGTTGGTTACACAAACGTGGCTGGAGATCAAGAACGTACATGTGAACTTAACGGGCTATGGTCAGGCTTACCAGTTAGCTGCTCAGAAGGTAGGAATTGAATTACCGTGTTGCATTTGTGATTGAACTCATCCATTACCTCCTCCCAAGTAATGAGGGATTGCCACAATCCGTCTCTGTTTAGCTTCAGGCGTATCTCGTGTGATTGCTAATTCAGCCAGTTTATTCAATTTAACCAAAATATAGGGTCCATGTGAAGCACTAAGAATTTTCTTCTAAAGAAACGGAAAGTAGGCAATCCATTGAGTTGCAGATCTCATCCACAAAATTTGGGTATATGAACAGTATACTTTAACATTCTTTAAAACAATTAAATCAAATAGTCATTAATTCTCGTATGTATGTCACTTTCAGATATTTGCTATTTTAGCATGTGCGCAATATTCTAAAGAACAAATTATTCTTCAACAAAGTTAAATTTGAAGCAATTTTGTTGAAGGTTAACGGACACCTATGAACAATTTTGTCCTAATCATTCTAATTGGCAATAGATATCTTGAAAATAGCTGCAACTCCCATCAAAATCCACCAAAGAATGTCCACTTTATAGGTCTTTTCTCAATTCTAGTTTTATGAAAAAACATTAGCTAATTATGCACATTGAATGTGTCCATGGAGTGACTGCCTAATATTATGTTTATTATCCCTTTGTTTCACAACCTTCGTTTCAAGGACACTGAAAACAGCCTAAGGCAATTTTTTGAAATATTTTATTGTCTTCTTTGAAAAGAGGAACATCACATTATTCAAATGATTTATATAGGCTTGTAATAAGGGGTTAAATTATTAAGGTCATAGTCATAGTTTGCACATATTTAATGAGTTTCCTAGATGTATCGAAACTTCAAATGTGTTTATCTTGGAAACAAACATAGATTCTCGAAAAATGTCATCAGAATATAATGAGATTATTATCACACACAAACAAATGCACTGAATATGCGGCTAATTAGCTAGGAGTCCGTATTATTTTAGCAATGAAACCAGCCACCGAAATCTAATATACCGGTCATTTTCGGGCAATTTCTGGCACTTCTGAATGTAAAAAAACTTTGGCCAACTTTGATGTCTTGGCCTTCATTGGCCTCCACTGACTATGTGACCTTTGGTGTTTACATTAGCTAATGCAATGTAACTATCCTACATGAATTTGTTAGGTTCGGTTACCTGCTCATTGTTTTATTCGCATAATTGCCAAACTGCTGGTTTGTGTTATTTGACGTTTGACCCTGAACGTAATAATTCAAAGGGGATTCAACATCTCAAGTTTGAATTCCATAGACTTCAAGTTTAAGGAGTAGTTCCAAAGCACGTTTTCGCAAACATTTAACCTAACTAAACATTTGACATCGTTTGATTACATGACCTTTGGCGTTTAAAATCGAGTAATGTATTGTAGTAAGATAGGTTTGGCCATATTGTTACTTTGGTATAAGTGTAAAGGCCAAAATGCCGTTTTTTGTTATACTACTTTTGGACTATCATCTTAAGCCCTATGACGGCATTGGTAACACAGGTTCTACAACCTATCCAGGCACTAACCCAACAAGTTTGAAGTTCATCGGCTTTAAAGTTAATGAGTAGTTGCGAAACAGGTTTTTTTGCATGAATTAATTCGCTGCAATCTTGTAGAGTCTGATATATCCCATAGGTGTGTGCATTTCAGCTATTTTGTCATTTTCGTACACACATAATGGCCATGGTTCTTTGACCCATGACATTTAACTCAATGACGTCATAAGTCACAGAGGCGGTTCATCCAATGCCCATGTTTACACCTACCAAATTTGAAGTCAATCAGAACCATATTGTTTAGAAGTTCGTGACACACCTTTTTTGTTCACACACATACCCCAACACACCCAAATAAGTTATGTCGTCACGCCCGTAGAGAGGATGATATATTGGTTGGTTTAGCCTATTGAGGCTGCCATAGCAACATTTTCTATGGAAATGTTAATGTCCCTGAGTAACGAGTTTCGGGGTCACCCACGTAGTGTGACGGATGATGACCAGGCATCCATACTAGTGGAGCTTGGAGGGATAAAAAACTTTCTGTCCCGTGTGTAGCCTATGTCTGTTACATCGGTAACTTTGTGTCAACAACACCTAAACGGCTCTTTTTTTTATGTGTAAAAAAAAAATAGTATTTTTGTTATATCTCCAGTGGGGAAGAAAAAGGTAGCACATTGATGGGATATTGTGTATTGCAAACCCTCATAAAAAAGGTCAAAGTTCAGTGGTCAAATTTAAATACACATATTCGGTTACTATGGTACCTGAAGTCAAAACTCATGTGGTTGAAGCTCAAATGTGGAAGTTTGTGCAATTTGATTTCAAAAGATCCTTCGAATTCTCTCAGCCAATTTTCTTCAAACGTGGTAGGATGGTATCGTATGGTAAGGAAATCTGTCTTGCAGACTCTGAGAACGAAAGGTCAAAGTTCAAGGTCAGAGGTTTAATTAAGTAAAATAGTCATTTCTTGCTATAACTCCAAGGGGAATATTGAATTGGCATGCAACCTTCATAGGTGTAATGGGAATGTCGAAGTCTGAAAAAAATCAAGGTCTCGTGGTATAATTTCAATTGATATTTCATTTCAATTTTGTGTCAAACATTCCATACAAACGGCAAGGCCGATTTGTCACACGCAGACCCTCAGTAGTAGTAGCAGTATCATTATTACATCATACATCATACATTAGTACATCATAGTACTGGCGGTATCATTAGTACATCATATATCATATATCAGTACATCATAGTACTGGCGGTATAGTCAGTACATCGTTCATTAGTACATCATAATAACGGCGGTATCATTAGTTCATCATACATCAGTACATCATAGTACTAGTAGTATCATTAGTACATCATAAATCATACACCAGTACATCATAGTAATGGCGGTATCATTAGTACATCAAACATTACACATCATACATTGGTAAATCATAGTACTGGCGGTATCATCAGTACATCCTCTATAAATACATCATTGTACTGCCGGTAGCATTAGTACAACATACACCATACATTAGTACATCATTGTACTGGCTGTATCATTAGTACATATATACATCGTACATTAGTACACAATTCATCCTGATACATTAGTACATCATAGCACTAGCGTTATCACTAGTATGTTATAAATTAGTACATCATAGTACTGGCGGTATAGTTAGTACATCATACATCATACATTAGTACATCTTTGTACTGGCGGTATAGTTAGTACATCATACAACATACATTAGTACATCATAGTACTGGCGGTATCATTAGTACATCATACATCATACATTAGTACATCTTTGTACTGGCGGTATAGTAAGTACATCATACAACATACATTAGTACATCACAGGGGCGTCAATCCGATTTGAAACGTGGGGGGGACGTAATCGATTCGAGTATCCGGCCATAAGTACTATCTAAGCGGAGCGCCACCATCGGTTGGCGCGCAGCGTACCAAGAAAATTTCAGATTTCAATACCTGCCAGATCGCTGGATATGGCACTTGCCAGACTAAATAGCAGCCATCTAGTTGCGTGATTTCGGGAGAAAAATACAAATTCGTCACTCAGAAAATCTGCAATAAAGTTCATGCGACCTTAATTTTTGGTGGATTATTTCTTTTATTAGTGATTCCGATTGACATGAACATTACAACCCAGT
>KN883101.1:58258-68264 GCA_000934455.1 Apostichopus parvimensis | reverse complement strand
AGAAACAAAAACATTTTCGTCCAAGTAGAGCCATCTGGATGGAAACTGCACATTGTTGTTACATGGAATGTTTAGACAAATATAGAACCCTACTTGGTGTGTTAATTAATTACGTCACACGTTGTCCAGTGGATTTTTTAATACGACAGTATGAAATGTTATTGTCATAACAACTACAGCTTGGTTAAAGTGTTCTCTGTTCTTGTTTACTTTCTTAAAGTAAACATTTTACATTAAACACGTTTCTTGACGAAACAGTGGGTCTATAGTTTCAATTTTCGTCGGAACATTTTGTGCATCTTGATTAATATTTTATTGAACAACTTTTAGCCTTAACCATCTGAATGGTGAATAGGACGGGACGGATACGTTATGAAACAGTGATGTCATAATATTTGAATGTTAGCGAGGAATTTGTCAAAGGAAGGGCAAATTATCTAAGCGTAGCGACACTACGAGTTGGCGCTTAGTGTAAAAGATAATTATGGCCGAAAATGTCTCCCAGATCGCTGAAAATGGCACTTCACAGGCCTTGTATGTTGCATCTAAGCATTTTCTATTTTGAAAGCAATATCATAAACAAATACAAAAAAATATGCTCGGGGGGGGGGGGGGGCGTTCGCATTTGAATGCATTTGTCGCATATGTCGCATTTGTCACATTTGAATGTTATTGTTTTTAATTACAGCTACTTGCGTTGTGCCCACTCGTCCATACTATGGACGATGGCTGGACAATGTTAGAGATGGTGACACTAAAGTTGATGGATATGGTCTAACATACACATGTTATAGCGGATATTTTAAGTGCCAGATTTCACCGTTAACATGTATAGATGGGGAATGGATGCCACCTCCAGAATCGCTCTGTCCTCGTAAGTACACTAAGAGAATAACAGAGTTTAACATTCTGTGATTACCCTAATTATACATGGATAATAATAATAATGTGCGTATAAACCTGATCCAGGCAGGTAACCATACATTCACGTGTTATATTTATGTCCAATCTATTTCTTTCTCAACAGAGATGCAAAAGTACGTTTTCAATTGAGCATTTAATAATCAGAGAGTACCGAATAATTTTTTAATCTGTACACGTAAGGAATTCTACCTCTAGATGTTCTTCAAAGTTGGTTCAAAGTTGTTTGAAGTAAGGCTGTAAGACAATGCATTCCATGAAGTCGACATTTATCTCTCCCGCTGGATACCAGAATCTCTCTCCTTCAAATCTTGAAGTTTTCATTAGACCTGAACCCATTAGGGCCTACGTCCTGTTACGTGTTTTAGTAGCAACTACATTTTCAATGCATACAGATGCTGTTCGTTCCAGCCTCTCAACATAGTATGCTTACCTACCTTTCACGTATCTCTCTATTCATCAGTGACTTCAATAATTGCCTGGTTTATAATTTCCCATTTAGTTTTCGTTCGTTTATTTTTAAAATAAGTCTTGAAAAGAGAAGGGATTGATTATACATATAAGATTTTCCTCCTAAACCGCCTGTAACTTACGCATATATTTCCAGCAACACTTCATCAAGTCTCTCTACCAGAATATGTTTTCAATCAGATAGAACCTATCAGCAAATAACTGCTTCCTGTGTATGGAGGATGTGAGGTACATGTCATCGTAGATAAGAGACCTCGTTACTTTTCATGCTCTTCTCTCAACATTTTTTTTTCTCGAACAATCACAAACATCTTTCGGACTATCAGATATTTCTGATTTCTTTCTTAGTTTGATATTAGAATAGAGAGTATACATTTCAAACTTCTCATGAATTAACAAGGGGTATTTCACATCTAGTTTTCAACGATTTAGTCAACATTATTCCTTTGATCTCTCTTTTAGTCGGTTGTTTAATCCAAGTCACTCAAGACGCAGGCATTTCAGTGAATTACAGTCATCCTGATGGTATATCATGTACTAACATCAGATACAAACCTTTAAGAACAATTCGGTCATTCACCTGTAGGAGAGGGTATAGAGTACCAGAAGGCGCTCCAGGTCAATCAACCTGTCAATCAAACGGAAGAAATCGCGGCCAATCGTGGTCTTCTCCAACGCCTACATGCGAGAAGAGTAAGAAAGAATTTAATTAAAAAATAATATTGTCCTGAACATTATGAACTGCGTTATAAATGAGAAAAAAATCTGAATTATAACAAAATAAATGTCTGTTCAGAAAAGACTGGCAGAGAGAACGAGTGTTATAATTTCTATAGCTGCACAGAATATATTATTTACTTATAGCTCATTAAAGCTCATAACTCATTTTACCCTTTATCGGACTAGTATTTTAAAATTGTGGGTCCTTTCTACGATGTTTTCAAGGAACACAAACCTTTCATTCCAAATTGTAAAGCAATACGTTTTATTATGATTCCTAAATGTGATAATATCAATTTTATTTGTACCGCAATTTTCTTTTTCATTTGTACCAGTTCTGTGCCCACCGATTGCCATACAGAACGGGCGAGTAAGGTATACACTAGATGCACGTATAATCCTAACACTGGAACAAAATACCACCGCAACGTTCACGTGCAATAATGGTTACTACAAAAGCCACCATAACTTAAGTTCATGTGATTTAGGAATTTGGACTAATGAACCACCAAGGTGTATTGAAGGTATGTGTATGCAAGCACAACGTGACACAAAAACCAACGAAGAAACTGACTTTCCAATACTTTATAAAAACCTCGTGTTATAAATATCGTATTTCAGGTTAAATGTTCTATTCACAGTAATATTGACTATGCTTGAAGATGCCAAATACTATGTGTTAGTATGTTGTCATCTTATGAATTAAGAAACTTTCAAAAGACACCGCACGACCAAAAGTACACACAGATACACATATTGATGTAAGAATTGAATATTTGTGACGTTTCTTAAAAAACATCTCACAGAAACATGAACATTTAGAGCTTGGATAATATTAAGTAATTATTTAGAAGATTCAGTCACATTTTATCCATTTTTTGTATATATTTCATATCAAATTGAGCACATATCTTGTGAAATATTAGTTATTTGATTTATATTAACAACTATACAGATCTAACAATCGAGTATGATGCCACTTAGAAACGGTTGCAGAATTACTGAAATGTTAACATTGAGAACAGGAAATTTATTTATGTATTATATGTCAAACTTTCAAATAAAACCTTCATAGAGACATCTATTTCTACTCCACCTTTTTGAGAATGTCAATATCATCATTTTCAATTGTAGAGCCCTGTAGTGAATCATCAATTGACTTTGGATACTGGGAAGCTGTCTACAACACACCTGAATCGGAACCAGGCTCCGGATACCGGTTAGGTGGAACTATTGCCACCTTCAACTGTCTACAGTATGGATATGGCACAGATGTACAACAGACGTGTCGACTTGGAAGTTGGGATGGGCAGCGACCATTCTGTAGAAAGAGTAAGTGATGTCTTGTTTTTAACGTATAACTTAACAAATTAAAGAAAATCAGACTCAATAAAAGTAAAAGCAATCTCACATTATCGCCGATTGATTTGCGAGCATATATCTTGATCGATCTTTATTATGATACAGTACTTTATTTTACTTCCTACTTAAATATGTTTGAAAAACAGACATCCGAATAAGAAAATGAGTTCGATGAATTGATGAATTGACGAATTTACGAATTTACGAATTTACGAAATGACGAATTGACGAATTGACGGACTGACAAATTAACAAATTGACAAATTCAACTAAATGAATGCAGCCATGTTGTTGTCTTTGTTCTTTTAACCAAAGTTGTGAGTCTTAATTGTTACTATTTCATCTCACGATTTCTGGCTTATTTATCAGAATACTCCAGGCTCCATGTAAATTTCAACAAAAACGAAGAAATTTCAATCGCATTTTTCATTCTTTATTTCATTAGTTCCTTGTGAAGGTGAGAATTTGAATAATGGTCGGGTGGAATACTCAAGCGATCGTGTTGAACATGGTACAGACCGATCTTACATTTGCGATGACGGTTTCACATTACGAGGAAACGGTGCATCTACCTGTGACGCCGGGCAGTGGACGAGAGAGCTTCCTGAATGTGTCGAAGGTAAGAACACACCCTAAATGGATTGAAATCTACCACCTAATCAGCATCCACAATTTGACATTATTGTAAACTGCAAACAAGTGCTTTTCCTAAGAAAAGTTTGAAAAGCATGGGCATACGCTTCCACTATAATTATTATTAAAACATGAAAATACAATGATATATATACAATTATAGACATATTGTTGGTGTGATATCGACAGACGCGCAATTTTAACAGATCTTAATTTTGCTCCCATCATAACAAAGAAACTTGACTTTAACTTGAAATTCCAAATGCAGTTATCATGCTCGCAAAATCTAATCTACGATAGCTGAATTATTGATTAATTGTTGAAGAGACATATATCTATGACAAACAAATTGTGGCCTCATGCACAAGTTCTTATTTTAATCTTATTTAGTCTAATTCAGCGTAGATGACCTAAAATGTGGTATTTGCTATGACTGGGATAGCAGCGATAAATATTTATATTAATATATTTGTATTAAAAAACGATGCTTAGAGCCGAATGTATATAAGGAGAGACGAATATTCGTTGTGTAGAATAACATTGGATCAGTTTGGCATTAAACATTTCAACTTTCCTACTCAATATTTTGATGAAACTGTTAACATTTTTTAAAATTATCCAGCTGAATGAAAGAGGCAGAGGGGGGGGGGGGGGGAGGGGAACCAAACCCTGCCCCCACTTCTTCCTAAGCCTATGACTGATAAAGCAGTATTTACCAAAGTCTCCATTTGCGTTCGTTTACATCATTATTGAATTCTCCTTTGATATTTAATTGTGACAAGCCAACTTAAATAAATATACATGGTGACCTCGTTGAAAGCCGTGTTATAATTGAAATTGGTCTAAGGTATGTCCACAGTGAACAAAATACCTATTTAAAATTGGGTATTTGTTTATGTTGCCTGACCAAACAGGCGTTAATTAATATGCTTTTACGAATATCTGGAAAACAGATAAAAGGAAGGTCAAACTGACTCGTATCACATGTAAGTGATTTAAGCTAATAACTATATATATTTGATTAAAACATGTTACATATATTCAGTCGTATTTATCTTTCAAAAGCAAAATATAATATCTTTGGGTTTTATTCATACGTCCAGAGTACAAACGATATCCATTTGCTGTACTTTAATCATCAGATCCATGTAACGAGAATGAACTCGACGGGAACGGATGGGATCTTAGGTATCGCCCTCATACTCAAGATCTTTATTTTAAATCGCCCGGTACAATCGCCACTTTAGAATGTCCACATGGATACGAGAATTCAGGAGAGAAAATTTGCCAACGGGGATCTTGGCGAGGAAACAGACTGTCTTGTAACAAAAGTATGTGGATTTATTTTAGTGCTTTTTGAGATTGAAGCAGTTTGAAGTAAACAAATTACAGTTAAAGAATGGTTAATGAGAATGTTGTTACAGTGACCAAAATTGATAGCTATTAAATTATTTAAGATCATAAACATAAAACAAAATGAAATATCAGTAAACTCAACAGAAAATCCTACAAAAAACTGACTTCAAAAATTCCCTCGTTCAAAATTTTAAAGTTTAGATGAAGTAAATCGTGGCAATTATTAAGGTTTTTGAAACTGTGAGTTATTAAAGATGTGAGTTATGAAAGATGTGAGTTCTGAAACGAACCCTAAGTCTAAATGAAATCCATACATGTGGATGTTTGCCAAAATGTTATATATTTGATGGTCTTTGCTTAATGTGACATATACATAACAAGGTGTGGAGTAACATTAATGTGTTCACTGTGGTATTTTATGCGATTAGATGTAGTAGAGGAATACGTTAACATTCAAATAGACAAGTCGTTTATGAGTTATACATTGAGAATACAGTTTTTACTACTGTCAATCCTCATTATATTTCCCCGGTAAGTCCTGGAGCAATTTGTCAGTCCAGAAACAACATAAAATCACTGTTTTTTGAACACGTTAACAGACTATCATTTGCAGAACCTACTTTGACATTTAAAGAACATATGTTCACTATCGCCAAAAAATTGTACTACGTTTTACAGCATACATACCACTGAAGAAAGAAAATACTGTGCTTGCGATTTCTTTTGATAACGTAAACATTGGCAGTCTTTCTGTGTTAGGTTGTATCACAATAGTCTTCCATAATAATAAAAACTTGTTTCCCATTTGGCAACATTGGTGAAGGCATTGCATGTAGTAAATTATTACGATATCAAACTTGATGTTTAATTTTAAATTGGTTACATGATGTTTCAAACGATCTGACATTACCATAAACTGTCGTATGCCTCTCTCACAGTTGCATGCCCAGAAGTAGGGTTACAACATGGCCGAGTGGACTATAGACCATCGCGCCCGGAGCACGGCTCAGTACGTATATTCACATGCGATGAAGGTTACCACCAGCGCCAACCAGTAGGTGAATCAAGATGCAATGCTGGCGTTTGGTCGACAAACGTTCCTGTTTGTACTGAAGGTAAATGTCAGTGCAAAATAAGCAGGTTAACGTACACTTTACTGTATTTGCCTTTAAACAAAGGTTATTGATATTATAACATCATATATCATGACGAGGTGAGATGCATTCTTCTTTTTATGGACATTTACTGTTCTCGCGAATTCCATTAATTTATTTTAGACAGAAATATTGGAAACAGCCGCTTGGAACAGAATGGCCAATGTTAGTCTCGAAACTTCAATTTAATAACATGCGGAAACAACAATTCCTTTCTTAATAAAACGTGCTATTATAATCAATTTAAGATTAGCTATTCTGATAAATAACTGACTTACCATGTATCATAATGATTACTGTTTGAACAACCAGGGGACCTAATAGGCTTGTGTGCATGATGAATATTGTACCTCATGTAATTCATAAAGAGAACAAACTCATAAGCAATATGTCCATAATTTTCTCTTCAGACTCAAGCTCATTTCATTTATGTAAAACCGAAATTAGTTCAAACTCGTTTTTCACACATGTTCTTTTGTATTGACATCAGATCCCTGTAGTGAGGATGATATTGGTGTTGGCCAATGGAGAGCTGAATATAACAGAGTCTCAGTGGAGCGAGGAACCAGACCACACGGTACTACTGCTACCGTTGTATGTACTGAGCGTGGACATCAAACAAGTGACACGAAGGAATGTCTTACTGGACAATGGCGAGGAGATGCACCAACTTGTACTAAAAGTATGTCATGAAATCTGAATAACGCATCAAGACAAAATGTGTATGTGTTATTTGATATGTATAGATCGAATACGTAGCCTTCGATTTAGGCAATGGCCGGATAGGCCTATGATTCATAATTGAAGCAACAGTAACCTTACTATGATTAACAATGGTTGAACTTTACACCTTTATGGAAACCAATCTTGTGTCATGTGGAATGAGAGGAAGAGATACTCATTATACGTACGGTATCTAAATAAACACCATGAACAGTAACACCTTAATTAAACGGTATACTGATTCTCAAAATGTGAACATTAATACAGTATTATACATTATATTTACTCGGATAAGGACAAGGGTATTTCAGGCAAATCATTTCTACAACATATTTCCTTAAAGGGAAATCTTAATTCGCTTAATTTTTTTTTTAATTAAATTGTGTTGCAAATAACGAAGGACGTCGTTTTGTTTTTATACTAAAGAAATAAAGCTGAAAAGAATACACCTCGATATAACAAAGCACAGAGTCCTGCCTCTATATCATTATTTATTTTCTAACGTAATCAAATTGAAACATTTTTGTTCATTTCAGTTCCATGTGTCAACCAAAACATACGGAATGGACGTGTACTTTATTCCACGGATAACCCAGAGCAAGGAACAACAAGAAACGTAGCTTGTAATGTGGGTTACCGAGCCACAGTAATAGAAAATTCAGTATGTGATTTGGGAAGCTGGACAACTGCTCTACCGGAATGTGTCGAAAGTAAGGAATAAACACGTTGATCTACTAACTTCTGCAGCTACAGTCCTATTGGTTCCTATTGAGCACACCGGGTGTAGTCTTTATTCGAATGTAAAATGTTAATTGTTATCTACCACGCAATGTACAATTACTCGTGCTACTAATCTAACTTCTTTCGTTTTTCTATAGGTTTATTCCTAGTTATGTTTTAGTTTCTCTTTATTCTTTCTTTTTATCAGAGTCTTGCAACAAAATGGACTTGCAGAGAAGTGAATGGAATATAGATGTCAGCATTGAAGACGGGAATAATGCAGACATTATTCACCTTCCAGGAACTGTTGCTATAGTAACTTGCAATGAATTCGGGTTCCTTGACACGCCGACCCGTGGCGGCAGAAAAACTTGCTCATTTGGAGAATGGCAAGGATCCGGGTTACTGTGTGAAAGAGGTATTTTGATATATTTAAAAATATAAAAGTAATTTTAATTTAAATAATAATACTCATAATTGTTCTTGACTAGTCTGAATAATAGCGTCTTTGGTGTTCTTGTGAATTGTAAGTTGATAAATTTTACACATGTAGCTGTATTATTATTTTTATTATTTAAACATTTCTAAAGCGCACATATATATGTAAAAACATAAGCTATGGCGCTGTACAAACTTAAAAGAGTAAAGGTAAAAAACTTAACGAAATTTAAAAACCAAGTTAATCATAAGAAAGAGGTAAAAATCTTAAAAACAGATAACCCTAAAAGACTAAACAAATCCAATAACGATGGAGAAAATGAAGTCAGTATATACCATGCCATAAATCAGAAAATAGGATAAAACAATAGTAAGAGATAAATACAAAAAGAATGAGATAATAAGTGAAACTAGATTAATTATATACACGAGTGAAAATGAAAGTCTTAAGACTGGATTTAAATGAACTTACAGTACTTGAATTGCGAAGAGAAAATGGGAGTGCATTCCACAATTTGGGGGCACATACACAAAAAGATCGGTCACCAAGGGACTTGCAGCGAGTGCGGGGGGTAGTTAAAATCAAACTGTCATGAGATCGTATGGAGTAGCTCACTGATCGTGGTTTAAGAAGGTCCTTCAGATAAGATGGTGCAGATCCGTGAAGCGCCTTATAAGTGAGTGATAAAATTTTAAAATCGATACGATCCTTTATCGGAAGCCAGTGGAGAAGTTTAAAAGCAGAAGATATATTGTCATATTTGTTCAAATTTAGGATGATACGGGCAGCCATATTTTGTACACGCTGTAACCTATTAAGGGAAGAACTGGGAAGACCATAAAACAAAGAGTTACAATAATCAAAGTGAGATGTGACAAGTGCCTGAACTAAAGTGCGAGTAGAATCAGTTGAAAGATTCTTACGTAATTTTCTAATATTATACAAATTAAAACTAGCGATTTTACATTTTTCATTTATATGTTTTTTTCATTGATAAGGTGTTGTCCAAATAAACGCCAAGATACTTCACATCATTTACACAATTAATAATAGATGAGTCCACGTTAATACAATCAATTTCAAATTTTGCAAGTTGAGTTCGTGAACCAAAGATAAGAAATTCAGTTTTGGTATTGTACGTAGTATAGTCACTTAAATGTGTGGCACGGTATGTCCGTGCGTGGTTTGCTTCACTGTATGGGGTAATCTGCTTCTATATATTTGTTCCCGATAAGTGCACTGCACAGTCAGTAAACAATGAAAACACGTCTAGCTGCCAATTAGACCAAATTTTGAAGGTGAGCGTATTAAACAATGTAATACGTGCAAATGAATTTTATCTCTAGTATCCTGCAGTAGGGAGGAATTTTCAAATGGCCGGTTTGTTTACTATGACCACAACAATCAACGTACTACACACCCACAGCACGGTGGTAGACTCCAGGCGGTATGTGAATTAGGAACACACTTCATTGACGGCGTAGTTGTGCATACGTCTAGGTGTTGG
>KN883101.1:40808-52778 GCA_000934455.1 Apostichopus parvimensis | reverse complement strand
TGACCACAGCCCACTACGCTCTCCCCTCATTATATCCCTAAAGACATTGAAGCCTGACCACAGCCCACTACGCTCTCCCCTCATTATATCCATAAAGACATTGAAGCTTGACCACTGCCCACTACTCTCTCCCATTATATCCCTAAAGACATCGAAAGTCTTCGAAATTCTACTTAGTTTCCCAAAAGTGTAACTATTTTTCTCACGATTTTGTTTACGTATTCGAATATTCATCGCGTCTTGAACTGTTGAAAGTTAATTTCGACACTTCGTTAGCGTCTCAAAATTTCAATTAATATATTCTGATTACGACTATTTTCTCAAAGTGTTTACTTCACAGCAATTTGCTAAAAAACGTTTTGTGCCAAAACAATTTCAACTTTTAATGCAAAATTTGGCATTGTTTCTTTTAGAATAAGTCTAATTCAAAATCTTCCCTGGTTATATGAAATGTTGATCATTCTATCTCAAACTTTCCACTGTATGTAAAAAAATAAGTTCAATCCCAAGAAGGCGAAGTGAGGAAGGGGGGGGGGGTGGTTGGGGTGGGTTGGTGAACATTTGACAAACGCATGGACTTTAATCTGTGGCATAAAAGTTTCACTTTCTTCCTATTTATTTTGAAGTGTATCTTTTCTGCCTTCTTTGGTTCACTTTGTACGTGCTTAGTGCTCATGACCAACAATATGTACGGAATTATAAATATGCAATGAATGTCAAGCTTTCGGGTTAGAGTTTGAAGATCAAACCATATCGATAGCCTTTATCGCCTTTAAGTAAAGCAACATTTATTGGCTTGCACGAGTAACATTAAATTGCCGGGTCCGAAAAGTTCCTGTCGATATTTTCAAATTAAACCACTTCTATTAGTTTGATCCACGATGAATACTTGGCATAAATATAATTAAATGTACAAGATTCGAATTCAAGTGGTTTACAATTTATTTTAAAGTAATGACGTAACTTTCTTATCGTCATCATCAGCAAAATGTCTTGCGGTGAGCAGCATGGACTACTTAACGATATTTTATAACGGTGCATCCTCTATTGAAAACGAGTTCGATCCTGGTACGGAGCTTGAAGTTTCATGCCGAGATGGATTGTTCCCCGACAGGACCGAATCTTCTATCTGTCGAAACGGACAGTGGTCCCCTAGCATTCCAAGGTGTTCAAGCGTAGGTAAGCCCTCAGCTGTTTTACAATAGAAGGTACAGTTTAAATGTTATAAAGCAGTAATGACCACAAAGTAAGATTAAACTAGGGGGTATGTCACGTCTGAAAGCAGTTTAAAGTAATCTTGTTAATTTGTAGCTAATTGGTCCAATAAATAGATCACAAATCGCTGTCGCGCAGAACTATTATAACTCATAATGCGATATGTAATTTTCATGGTTGACAAAATACAGCAAGAGTCGTATACACATCTTCATTAGTTTTAATAGTTTGTTTTATATTCACACCTCTGTCACATCATGGAGACAAAATGACAAGACCAACGAGTCGTTGTACCCCGTAATTACATCATGCTGTACTCAAGCGCTTATGTAAGGAGGCTACGTGTAATCATTCTTCTGTAAGGTCAAAACGTTTGGATATCTGACATATGATACTGAAACTAGGAATTTGAGAAACCGAGCTTGTAAGACCAACGTAGCGATCATAATTTCGAAAGTTGCTTTCCAATGAATTAAAACCTTACGTAAAAATTTCCATATCCATCACGATAATTAAATTTATGCGTTACTGTTACAATGTGGTAGTCGGGAATTCGTAATAATTTTTAAAAACGCCCGAAGATCTATGAAGAAACGACAGAAAACATAATCTACAGCTACTGTCTTTTTGTCGATTTTTTTCTGAAAGTTTTGCGTTGATACTAAATTAGCGATATTAACATTAAACATTTAAATAATACAATCTGCAGAGTTTCCAATCAGTTGTGGCCTCATCCAACTATAGAGATTGTATTACCGCATATGAAGTCGTTAACAAGCATTGATATTTCACCATCACTTCCCGTCAGCGATTGTAACTCGATCAAACAGTGTATGATTGTTCAAGCTCATTGTTGAATACACTTATTGCTACACCACATCATCACATATTGTCCATAATAACAATGTATACGTATATTTCCATAGCAAACTGCCGACCAGTACTTCATGAAGAAGGCAGAAAAATAATATATTTTGATGATCGGCCATACGTCCACGGATCAAACCTGACAGTTTCATGCGATAATGACAACAACACTGTTCTTATAGGAAGTATGACATCAAGATGTGATAATGGAACTTGGAATCCTCCCGTAGGAAACTGTCTTGTTAATGGTGAGAAACGTTGACTCTGTACTAAGAAAAGTACTAGTCAGTAATATGATTAACATTTTATTGCATCCACTTGCATATAATCTGCTTTCCCTATCGTAATGACATTAAACACTATGGCGTAATCTATGAATCACAAAATAAAAAAGACAGGAAATTCAGAAGTATTTTCATTGTTCGGAGCATAACATACAACTGCAAGTTCATATATATACATACATCGTCGTTGCGTCCTTGTCATTCTTTGACAACCTATTTCATATGTGTTAAACCGTTTGTTGTCATTTGCAGTTGCAAAAAATAAGAGAGCATATCAAGGAATGGATGCGGACAGAGACAGTGGAGCCGATCTGGCAGTAGATGGCCTAACACATGAAAATGGAACATGTTCACAAACACGTGAGTATAGCGGTGAAGTGGATTTGGGAATTTAAATTCTATTACTATATGCATGTTTTAGCAAGACGCATATGCAAATGTGTATCTACTTCACAACATGAACAAGACATGAAATATATAATGGTTTTAGAACAAATGCACATCGTGAAAGAATGAACTTAGTTTGGATTATGTAGACGTGATGTCATTAGACATGTTACTAGTCATTCATATAGTTAAAATTATATCAAAAATATTATTATAAAGTTTCGACACAATGAGAGCAGTAACATGATTTAAAACTCTACACTTTAAACGATTTTGCTTGTGAAACAAAACTACGGGAAAATGCTACAGTCACTGTGTATAACTCAATAACTCTTCATCACAAACATGTGATTATGGTCAAACTCCCAGGAGCAATGATTGAGATTGCAGTGGTTAGAGCCCGTTCTAGTAGGAAAGGTTTGAGACAAGCTTGAAGGAGAATACGGCAGTTTAGTTGTGTCTAACATAAGGCCTTGTCTTTTCCTTGCATTGGGATCGGCTGGGATACCGTAGATTAGTGGTGTCTAACATATTGCCCGGTCTTTTTCTCTTCATTTGGGGTACAGTAGTTTCAGTTGTGTCTAACATAAGGTCCGTTCTGTTCCCTTCATTGGGATAGGTGGTGATACAATAGCTTAGTTGTGTCTATAACAAAAGGCCTGGTCTCTTCCTTTCATTTGGTCAGGCGGGTATACAGTAGTTTACAGGTGTCTAACATAAGGCCCAGTTTTGTTCCCTTCATTGGAATACAGTAGTTTAGTTGAGTCTAACATGAGGCCTGGTCTGTTCCTGTCATTGGGATAGGCGGAGATACAGTAGTTTAGTGGAGTCTAACATGAGGCCTGGTCTTGTGCTTGCATTGTAACAGACTTGGAAACAGTAGTGTAGTTGTTTCTAACATGAGGCCTAGTTTGTTCCGTTCATTGGATCGGTGGGGATACAGTAGTTTAGTTGTGTCTAACATGAGGCCTGGTCTTTTTCTTGCACTGGGATAGGCGGGGATACAGTGAAGCGTCATAACTCTTTGATAGTTTGTATGTTGCATATTGGCATACATAATTATCATTATATATCATAAAACTTGGAAATTACAGAAAACTCCGTTTACTCAACGTTTTTGACAATTTAAAGATTGCAACATAAAATATGCCTCTTAATTCCTCTATCAATTTTTATGAATAGACCTCATAGGTTTTATACTTAACTGTGGCTGCAGCTAACATATACCTGTTGTTCTATATACCGCATGTAATAATCTATAGTATTCCCTACCACACGGTTTTACGTTCACGTTACGTTTGCTAACAGTTATATCTTTACAATGTTTTTGCTCTATGCACTTGGCGATCTCATTGTAATGATCAATTATATTTTCTCTTGAAAAACGGAATTACTCAACACCGAGGAATCATAACGGACCGTTGTTATTTGAAAGTATGTCAATCTAATGTTTGAACATTTAACCATTAAATCTTGCATCTTAGTCATTTATATTAAAGATTTCAAAGTTTGGAGAAATCTTTGTTTTTCCTTTATATCAGACGACTATATTCATGCGACGTATTACGTAGGTCTCAGTGACATCGTTTCAACTAGTTTTACACAGTAATACTCTGGAATTAAATTTGATGTCCTCATTTACGTTGTTATTTGTTTACACATGTAACACAAATAGATAACAGAATAGCTCCCCACCCCCACCCACGCACTAACACATTTTTGGTAGCTTCCTACCCCTATGTGCTTTCATTTTGGACCCCGTTGAGCCAGACCAGTAACAAGACTAAACCAACGATTAAATATATACTTTTAAAAATTTAACAGGTTTCAGGTTTGTGTAAAAGTAAGTGGGCCCGACGTTTCGATCCTATAGCAGGACTTTCTTCAGAGGCCGAATGACAAGCAACAGAAAATATGTGTCCTTTGTATTTTCTTTTACTTGTCATCCAGCCTCTGAAGAAGATCCTGCTAGGATCGAAACGTCAGGCCGACTTACTCTTACACATTCTCTTAAACAGGCTCTTTAGTGGATAAGCAGTTTGCTAACAGTTGTGTTTTATTTTTATTTCAAGTTTCAGGAATGTTATCTACTCTATTATTTATCACATTATTTTGATGCAAGAATCTTTGAATTGACATAACTGAAATGGTGTTACTGTTTAGAGTTTATATAAGATTTCCAGATTTCCAGAAGAAAATGGAACAATAAAACTTTTGACAATAAATCAGAGTTATTCATATTAGTTAAATTAATTAATTTTAGTTAAAATTGCTTTCAAAGTACAGACTGGGGAATATCACCAGAATGGCAATGTTGTCACAGTACACTTTATCACTAATTTGACCAAACTAACATATAAGATTGAACTGTCTTACATTGGTATAACAGTGTGTAAAAATTGCTACATTTATTTCCTTTTTGTGTTTCGTTGTTACAGATACATCACAACCGTGGTGGTTTGTCAACTTGGGAGCCACTTTTGCCGTGAGAGAAATACTCATTTATCACCATGGTAACTCTCCTGAATTACTTCATTTCTCTTTCATCTGTCACCAAACATATATGCACTCCAATCTACTTGGACTATAACAACTGCTAATATTCTTGCACTGCGCCCCCAAGTATCATCTATGGATCGCTTCCCTCTTCCTTCTACTCTCCTATTCCAACGCGCATCTATTTTCCATGTTTTTTAACAAATTTGTATTTCTCGGTTACCCTCTCAGTTGCCTATTACTTGTGTGTGTAGGCACCAATTACACTAAGGCGTAGTAGTTTTGTAGCTCCTCGCACTGGCAGTGGAACATTCCGTGACGGGTTTGTCAGCCGTGAACTTCAGGAAAAAGTTTCTGATGTATTGTACACCTGGCCCAAGTAGTCCACGACGTGAAAATGTTAACACGGTGTACGTATACTGGTCGCTAAGTTTTATAAAGTTATTGTATAACAATCACGCGCAGCCTGACAAAAATGACCCCGTTAATCTTCAAATAAGTTTCGCGAAGAGTATCACAGCAGCTTGGCATCATCCAGCGAGATCAGCAGAGTTTCATTCATCATATCAATAATCACGCCGTATTTCGCGAGCTAATTACGCCAATTAGCCTAGCGCACTAGGTCTTCATAAGGGCTTTTCGACTGTTAGTGTTACCGTACTCAAAGCACCTGGATTTGGAATTTCCCCGGGATATTTTTAGGTAACCTATTCTTCTCTCAAAATGTTGTGAGCTCATTGCAATCAACGCCCTTTGTTTTAAGAAATATTTTGACTTCGCATACGGGAACTATTTTAACTGTTGGCGCAAAGACTCTAGCGCCACTGCCTTCAATCCCGAATTACGAAGGACTAATTTCCCGTTTTCTTGAGTTTTCCCCTCGTTTCTTTATGATTGGGGGGTGGGGGAGGTCTGTTTCCTTGTTACTAGCTAAAACGGGGCTCGCGGTGTTTTTAAGCGTGGGTCTAAGAATTTAGACTGTTGGTTTCTGTACAACAACGGGGAGCTCTCCCGGTCTGACTCATGGGTGCAGCCGTGCCATCGGTTTAGTCGGACCAGCCACTACTGTAGTGTCCAGTTGTTCTGGTGTATGATTATATCGTAAAATCATCGCATGCTTGTGTATAATTGTTTCCTTCATATGTTGTTGTCAGATCTAAGATGGACTCTGAAGGAGAGAGCTCCGATCAAGTTGAAGTGTTCAAAATGAGCATGAATAAAGAGAAATGTCGCTCCTGCTCACGGATGGACCCTTGTGCTATTTTTCACATTCACGTCGAAGAATTGGAAGATGATCGACTCTTGACGTCAAAACGTTCATTCCCCTTCAGTCTCCGGCGCTTATCCTCCGACAAACCGGCTCCGGGGAGCGAAATTTGTTTTCCCAAACAGGTTTGCAATTACGGAGATTTCCGCCAATCAGATTGCTCGTTACGTCAGCATCAATAATGGGCATCGCTTCGAAGTTCGAAGACATGCACTGAGTTACACACTGACACTTAATTAAGTCTAGTTACGGGGTTTCCCATCAAACGCCCTAACTTTACTTTTAATGCTTGAATCACATGTTGACCTTACTTATGATACATACACTACATTCTATTGGGTTCGTGTTTACGTTATTCAAGATTTGTGAGCCGTTCTACTGCAATCGGAATTCGTTTCGTGGAATGGGTAGGCCTACACTAAAATCAACTTCACGAGTCTTAAATGAATATACGCAAACAGTTTAGTGTACAGTGTGATATTTTTCCGTCACTGCACTGTGTACACAGTTATAATACATATAGGCCACCAGCGCATGTGTGATGTACCCTGTACGAACATTTCACTGTGCGTTGTGATCGATTAATGCCTTCACAGAAAACTTCGATCAAAGTACATGATCATACCATACTAGTGTGCTCAATATGTCTAAACCAATTCCAAACACATCTACAACGAAAAGCTTCGGGTAATTTTGACGGGCATATCTTCGTTGCAACGAATGGATACAGACACTTTGGTTACCTGGAAGTGAAGGTTTCTATCGTGATGACGTAACTTATCTGACCAATCATGAGCTCCTATTTACACGCAATTGCAAACCTGTTTGGGAAAAAAAAACGCCTCCGGGGAGCCAGCTTGGTCTCATCTCTGTTAGTCGCAAAATGGAAAAGTAGTCGATCGGGCTTTAATGCGAAAGTAAAGTGTATCACTTATAAGAACAAAGGCAAAGCTCCTCGACCTAAACATAGACCAATTGGTTGAAGCTTCTAGGGTCAGGGACGCACTTCCCCGGCATGAGTTGAAGAGACACTGAGCAAAGACCGAGCACGAGCACGTCTCCGGCTTCGGCAATATCCCGTATCCAAGATGAGTTCTCATGAGACCGGGATGCGGGTTTAAGGAGAAAAACATATGGTGTGGGTTCCTAACCGGGTCCCACATCAGATCTGACAGTCTCACCGGCTTCGAAGAACGGGACATTTCCAACTCATCATCCTTATTCGGCTTCGATATCGGCTCCAGGACTACCACTGGCTCCCGATTCCGAAAGTGTTTGGCATCTTTCACAGCTTTCTGCTAGTTTCTAGCCAATTAGTCCAGCAGTTGGCACCGGCTGCTTGCGTTTTGGATCGGACTCCGAGAACAACGGCTCATGTCGATTCAGCCACTGCATACTGATACTACTTCCTGCGGTCACGAGACGTTTTTCTCCTGAAGTACCGGCTCCAAATGCCCTGGACGAGTCCGAGTCACCAAAACTTGGTCTGCGTTAGGGCACTAGTCAAATCTATTTCACGGAGGATTTTCCCATGTTGAGTTCAGTACCGGAAGAGGACGTCTATACACAGGGCACGCACCTTCCACCACAACGGGTCGCAAAAAACGATTGAAATAGTTTAGTGAAGGCTGGACTTTGAAGATTATTAAACGGACTCCATGCCATATGAGAAGGTCTCCAAGCTGTGGGCTTTTAACGAAACGTGGTAGGCTTCATATCCACTTTTTCCTTCGAATTATGTGTTCAAGAGAGTGGAAGTGATTCTCAAAAGAAATGATGGTCAGCTTACCCGCTAAACAGAAAAGGTCTTTGGAGTCCAAGCGTCATGAAGACAACAGTTTAGACGTCCAACTATCTCTTCGGAGGTAAATGAATGTTTAAACCCCGAGCCGCGGATGTTTTTGTGGAATTTTAGAGACCTTCATGGCCAACACATGGAGTAAATTCTGACGGAAACATATTTGGCCTATACCGTACGGGGATGAAGTTTTCATCAACGTTTATGCTGACATCGAATGTTTTACTTCGTCATCGCCAACAGCTTCATAAAAACGATAATCTCGTGACGGACAGGGAGACAGCCAAGGTCCTCTGGTTGTTAGTGTTAGTTTCAGGTTATTATACGATCAGTTCGCTAGGATATCGGCTCTTATGGTCCAGTCAAAGCGTATTAATGTTCTCCTTCTTTATTACCAAAATCATGCACATTTCATCAGTCACGAGGACACACCATGGTGTTTTAGTCTGGGCGTTATTGAAGTATCTCAACAGAATAAAGTCTTTAAGTCGTTCTTCCTATCTGTTTATCCTTTCTACAACATATTATACAGGCGCTTCTAAGGGATAAATTTCAAAAGCTTTGGTGCAACTTTCTCACGTCCTGCAGGGGTAAACGTTTGGGCGCTATATATCAGGGGACAAGCAAATTCAAAGGCCAAGGGCTCTAACTTGACGAGATTCTGAAGGTAGCTTACCGGTGGACTCCCTCGACCTTTGTTGCATTCTATTAGACGGACATCTTGGCATCGGAATCGGCTTTCAGGGTTTGCCGTGTAGGGAGTTCTTTCGGGCAGGCTCCAACACAGTAACAGTGCCAATTTTTGCATATGTATCGGAGGCAGGTAAGAGAGGAGTGAAGTAAATATCCCAAACCTTGCTAGTTTGTGTATTTACGATCGACGTAACCTGCTACACCCTTCCTGCACGCGCGGGATTAACAAAGCACCTCAACGTACGATTTAAGGAAGTTAGAAGGGACAGTTGTCCACGTACTATAGAGCCGTTCAGCATTGGCCGATACTGTCGATCATTTCATCCTTCGTCGCCCTGCACTAAGGTCTCACCATAGGACCTTGCTACTGGTCCACTTGTATTCCGAGGTCGCGTTTAACCATTCTTTGCGAGCTTAGTGAGTACATTTTACACTTAGTTGTGTATTGTGTACTAGATGTATGCTCGAGCTATGCGTCATGGGGTTTCACACTGTAACACTTTTCTCACTTGCAGCTCTGGCTGATCGGCAGTCATCTTATATTTCTCTTTACCTTGATTCCTCCATACCACCCATTAACCCAGTCGCGCCTTGTATATTGGGTAGGTTTGGAAGGACGATGGCAGTGAATCGTATAGAAACACTGGGTCGAAAAATACTAAAACCAGTAAGCTTTGGGGTGTTGTAAGTTTCGACTCTTACAAAAGTAGTATTCACTCTCAATTTTAACGATTTTTATCAAAACAATTGTGAAGCTGTTCACAGCTCGTTGTGAGTAACAACTCGATTCTATTGTGTACAAACAACACAGCTATGAATCACAATTAATCTTAGAGGTTATTATTGACGAAGTTATTCGTGAGTGCAGAAAAAGTCATCTATGATTACTGCCTTTCTCTATCTTGGTTGTTGCTACATGCCTATTTGTACTCGATACTCGGATGCTATTTGTTGTAGTTTGGAAGTTTCAAACATTAACATCTCAAATTACTTTCAGATGATCAAAACACACTCTTAAATGCAGAAGTAAGAGTTGGACAGGAAGCTGGATCTGAGACCAATCAAAATACCCTCGTAGGTCGTGTAACCGATGTTAGCAGCAATCCAGTTAGAATAACAGTGAATGGAAATGTTGAAGGTCGCTTTGTCAGTGTGGATCATACTGGATCATCAGTTTCTCTCATATTATGTGAAGTTCAAATCTTTGGAGATCTATTAGGTATTTCTTCCTCTTCTTTCGTCGTGCTGTCACAATAACAATATCATCGCTAATACATGGTAATTTGTAGGTAATCTATAGCACTAAACGTTTTTTTAAATGTAGTAAACACATTGTAAGGTAAATTTCGGTATTGTACTAGATAAAAGATAGTTGTAGTCAATTCTATAGAAAACGTCAAAACACATTGTCACCCCCTCCCCATACAGTATCACTTGGTTAGACATGTCTGAAATGTAAGAAGTTTAAAAACTTGCTTTAAACGTAAACGTAATCCATATTGCGTCAGATTCACCATGATTATATTCATTACTTCATTTCTCGCCAGGTGATCCATGTGACAATGGATGTGTTGTTCCTAGGTCATTAGCGAACGGTAGATATAATGTACAGCCACGCAATGTCGCTCGTACAGTGGCTCCTGGTAGCTGTATCACGGAATCATATTTGTATGTAGAATGTTACGCTGGAAACAGTCTCACTGGAAGCCACTATTATACGTGTGAACAAGGGACCGGTAAATTATATAATAGCAATACAGGAGGGAGACTATCGGATTGTACATCAAGTTAGTGTTATTATTTACTGACATTTCGTAATCAAATTATCAAGTTCTATACTGCTTTCTAAAATAATATTAATCATAAGAAAATGACGGTACACTATCGTGATGTCTATTTAAACCGAAAACCCGCCAAAATAGTCACGCTTTTTAAAAAGTTTTTTTTCTTTCAAAACGACGACGGTCTTTGCTGCCTTTGTTGGCAATCGTTTGTGACTTCATTCGTGTTTGTAAGCACTTCTTGTCTCAGGTGTTGTAGAGTGCAGAAATTGAACTTTAGAATGTAGTTGACACCCACTTTTCTAAACCTATAAGCTAAATGATTTGTGTGAAGAATGAGTGAAGATGAAAGGCGGTTAGTGGGTGTTGTCGAGACTCTTGATTAACAATATAAAGGATAAGTTGGTGTCCATTAAATGATAACTTTGTCATTAGAATGTATTTTTGATTCGGTTGTGAACCTCTTTACTATTTTGCCCGTGTGCGTCTTCGATGTTTTTACTATGAACGATAAGATAACTGTTTCAATATGCATCTGAATGGTAGACCACTTGGAAAGTCAATGGCCTGTATCTGTAACTTCGGGATCGGGATGTGTTCTTGCTTTATAGCGAACCAATTCTACATCTTTTAACATTAATAAACCTTTACAGTCTGAATATATCTGGAATATATTGTTTATTGATGTGTAGGTTGTCCAAGGCCACAAATCAATCCCAATGTTCTTTACTTCGTCGGAGAGAACAACGATCCAATCGGCGATCGCACAGCGTTCAATCAAGCTGAAGAGATTTATTCAAAGTGTGAAGATCCACGATATCAATTACATGTTGGTCCAAACAGAAGGCGATGCCAACGTGAAACATGGAACTACGTCGTATGGACTGGTAGTGCTCCAAGATGTGGTAAGGAAAATTGCATGAACACAATAAAGTATATACACACATGCATCCGCAAGTACATTGAATGTTATTGTTAGGTATTTTAACACTGCTATAATATTAACGTATCCTGTTTTGCGTGCTTGCGACGAAGATTCAGCTTAATTGCCGGGCACGATTGTGCTTGAAAGACTTCCTAATGAATTCCGATTTAATCTAGCGTGGACATTGGTGACCCGATGAAACATATAATGAAACATATAACGAAACATATAATGAAACATATAATGAAACATATAAT
>KN883101.1:22341-33013 GCA_000934455.1 Apostichopus parvimensis | reverse complement strand
CGATTGTCTCGGTATTTAACGGGAACATCTGTTGGACTCGTTCTGGGTGGAGGTGGTGCCAGGTTAGTGATATATAGGCCTTTACATGCTACTTAAAGTCTCAGTACGTGTTTGCCAAATTTTAACTTCGACATTTCCAGCTTACTGCACTAAAAGCTCAGTGAAAATGACACTGTTCTGTGCAATTTTCATATCAATGTTCATTATTTTTATTGAATTTTGTGTCGTTAAACATTTTGGAGCTGAATAAAATTCGCCAGATTTATTAACGAGTTGGTAGATTCTACAAACTTCAATCAAAAATTTGCAAGCTCCGCTCAACAGATCATGCGCCAATCAAATATCTCTGTTTTGTATACGACCGTTAGGCCTAGGACTACTTTCACTTTCGTGGCTAGCCTGTGTTAGGTCCCTTCCCTTGAATAGTATCTTTCTTTCGGTCTTACCGATGTAGCTCGTGAAATTTCCTTCCATTGCAATGAATAAACAGGTGTTTTTAGACGTTTCTTCCGTGGGATTGGGTAAAAAGTGGGACGATACGAGTATATATAGGTTACATTTGGGTAACGAACATGCTGACATGGGCGGTCGCAGTGATTTTACGGTAAATCGTTCGCGCCATAAGGGCAACAGAAAATAAATTTCTTCCTTTTGTTGGCGACAGCTTTCTCCATTAAACCCACCTGGTCAGAGTGCATTTAGAATAAGAAACATTGAATCTGCTTCTGAAGTTTGTTTGCCGAAATTCATCAGCAAACACGTATTCAGACATTAACGTAAATTGGAGTACACTTCAAACCAGTCTGGTTGACTCAGTTGTCATGGCAATGAAACGCATTAAACATATCAGTTTTTCCTTATAGACAGTACGAAACAAATATGAAATATTTCAAAGGTCGAAGTATGAACACACTCTATACATAATAAAAGCAACTGAATCAGAAATTAAAAAACACTTTTTAGATCTGCTTGGACTCACTGGCGGATCCAGGGCCTTTGTTTGGGAGGGGCCAAAGTGGCATTAGAGTGATATGGGGGAGGGGTCTAAGGGGAGGGGGAGCCCTTTTCTATTTTCTATTGCTGAATGCCCTCAGATGCAATTTGGTGCGACAAAAGTGTACAATGGTGATGTTAATTTACTTCTTCCCAGGTGTAATTTTCTAAAATATTTATAAAACAAAGTTGGGATCATCTTTCTCAAGATATTTTATTTCTCATAGGTTATAAATTTCTTACAACCAGCCTGTAACTGCAAAATGGTGTTAAACTGTAAATCCTCATGCTCATACATTTACATAGCTCCCAACTCTTGAGAAGGCAAATGCTGGTCCATGCCACGAATCGCCGTCCTGGGGGAGGGGTATAAGGGGAGGGGGTGTCCCCCTCCCCTTTTGAATTTTTTTGGAATCCTGGTGATGCCTACATGTAAAATGGTGGCACTTAGAAAGGCTTTTGTCACCCAAAATTTTCTGAGAAATATGCATTTTTTTGTGTGTAACATCAATAAATTGAATAGTAGGTGATAATTCATTCTTTCCCGTGGCATGAAAATGTTCGCTGCTCGCCCCAATGAAAAGAAATATAGGCTAATTTGAGGTTCAAATGATGCTGTAAAGGAGGTTTTATCCTCTATTATGCTAAATGCTAAAGAAATGATGGTTGCTAAGTCAAAATTTGATGCAAATTTTTTTATGTATACTTGACAATTACAATGCGGTTTTTTCGGACGCTTGTGCGGGTCAGCGGGTTTGGGTGTTAGAATGCGGGTCTAATTCCCGCGAAT
Organism: Apostichopus parvimensis; assembly: GCA_000934455.1. Taxonomy (NCBI): domain Eukaryota; kingdom Metazoa; phylum Echinodermata; class Holothuroidea; order Aspidochirotida; family Stichopodidae; genus Apostichopus; species Apostichopus parvimensis. Next base: position 31,230 of record KN883101.1, on the reverse strand, counting down.
TGCGGGTCAGTTGGGAGCTCTGCATTTAATTTTAAACCAGAAAACGAAAAGGTTTAGACTAGTCTACCACTGCTATTCCTCTCGTTTTTTTTTAATTTCCAATCATATGATTTACCGGATGTTCGGAAACACTTTTTGGCTCACCTTTGGGGGGCCATGGCCCCCCTTGGCCCCCCCTTGGATCCGCCAGTGCAGGGGGTTCGTGGGGGGATCAAGTTAGGGAGACCCTGAGTTAGGTAGAAGCTGAACCGCTATGGATGGGCCAGAACCAAAGAAATGCTTTGGAAGGAAATGCGTGTTTCACTGGTGACGTTGAAGCCGCTTCTCATATAGGGGTGTCTGGGAGTCCTTTACTAGATATAAAATAGGCATCGAATTGTTAAGTTAGGTTTATATTAAGCTCACGACGCAATATTTTGCCAATAAAAGCCTTTGTTTGTGTGAGTGGTTGTAAAGGAGGTAAGTGTACTCCCCTGGTGTTGGCATAATATTTGAATGTTACCACTCCTTATTCAGAACCATTTACTATCTTCTGAGAGGGCAGGAACGTCAGTAGACTACATCAGCGGTGTGACATCACTTTTTGTGAAAACTGAGTCTTCATATTCAGGTTTCAGACCGGAACAAACATTTTACCAGTATTGGGATTTTGGAATATTCTTTTATTATTGTAGGACCAGTGTACCCACGACGCATCCTAGGTATATAGTGTATCAGTAAGCCCACTGTCCAGTACAACGTTTAGTAGATAAACTGTTAAAGAGATATTTCAAATTGCCACCAACATGTTATATATATTTTACACTTAGTACTTGGTGTCTCTATATCTATATACATGCCGTGTACAACCATTAATTCATTTGCTCTCTGAATTGTCATCATTCTATTGAAGATCATGAGATTTACACTGTGGTCCGTGGTCTGTGGCAAAGGAGCATCGAAATGATAAAAACATACAAATATGAACATTAAAAATTTGGAAAACGGAGAACAATCCATAACCACTCTGATCCGGCGCAACAGACGCCGAGGTATCAAATCAGAAATCCCCATGCAAATAAACGGAACCCTAGCGGGACCGGGGTTAACTACCAACGGGTTAGCTCCCCAGCCTGACGAAGATGGTGGATATAGGCCAACAACACAACTCCCCTTTGAGCTGCGGCCTTCGCATGAAAAACCCACCAAGGAACGGTCCTACAATGAACCTGCTACAAAGCCAAAAGCCTAGACGGTCAGCTAGCCGTGTACCTAGAAAATCCGCTTAGCGGGAAGACCAACCACGAAGCCAAAGACACCTAACTCTAGACTACGCCCGACCTACTTAAAAAACGCCATCCAGCAGAAAACCGGGGTATACGGCCCAAAGAGGCCTAAAGATACTAAGCAAACAAAAGAGAAGCACACCAACTAATGATGGAGGCTTAGCAATCGTGTCTCAGCCAATCAACTAGTTCGGAGCATGCAACGGCATGATCCAATGGGGACATGGGGACTCGGATTTCTAAGTCGGAATCGTTTAGTCTGTAAAACGTCAGGAAGTGAAGTCGAAGCAGTAGCAAGAGCGCTCCACCACTTCTAGGAGCAGATCAGGGGTTACACAGTCACAGCGTTTACCGACAACACAACGGTTGTCGCTCAGTTAGGGAGGGCAGACTATGGTGCCCAGTTAAACACTACGTAAATCATCGACGCTGTCCATCCTCCCAGCCACTACTCACTCACCAGCCTCTGAGGATATTATCTCAAGATGGTTGGTACAGCTGATTCAACCCCACGCTACAAGGGGCGAAAGAATATGAGCACACGATCTTAGAAGCCAGGCGTCCTCCAAGGCTCTGCTTGCAGGAGTTCCTTTCGGGGAGATCTTAAGAGCAGCAGCATGGAAGACTCCGTCAACTTTTGTGGCAGGATACTTGACCGATACTCTTGAATCGGAGGCGGATTGTGGGCATGCAGTGTTGGAAGTTCCCTTGGGTAGGTCTCGCCCGTTGGGCTTCCCACTATTGTAACAATGCCACACTGGGCAGAGGTGAAGTGGGACAGGTAAGAGAAGAGCAAATTGAATTCCCCAAAACTTACTGGTCTTGGATTTTTTCTCGGAAGACCCATATTTGTTACACAATTTTCTCACGTATCACACATAGTCTGCAACCAATGGTCTTCCCCTAGGACATGAAAAGTTCTTTCGATCTAGAACCTATATATCTAAAGGTGAGTCGTCGGCCTTTATATTGGTCTTATTATCGCACTTACATGTGTTACACTTTGCGGTAAATTCGTATATATATATAGTGCTGCACATTATACCTCACTCACTTCATACCACGTGATGAGGTTCTCTGACGATCGACGGAACTCACATGTTTGTTTTTTTTAATTGCCTGCCCACACTTCCCAACCGTAGTGCCGGCGGATGATTCCCGCTTATCCTTGGGGTAGATCCGGAAGGAGGAGTAGGTGGACGGTACCCACGGAGCGAGGACGCATTGCTTAAACGTTCCAATGTGTATAGTTGGGTATATGGGAAAGTGCAGATGTGGAATGGAAAAGTATTACCGCTCGTAAATCCCCAAACCGATAAATTTGGGGAACATCCGTTACAGACAATACGACAATAGTGGCCTACATCAACAGACAAGGGGGAACGAGATAAACTCGCCTGAGTCAGATTATCTTGAACCAATTAAACTGGCGTCAACAGAACAACATTCCTCTTAGAGTTTTCACATTTCGAGGAAGGAGAACCAGACAGCAGATGCACTATCCAGGAGAACATTTGAAAATGCTCCCTTTCATATCACTGCCATAACAGTTTCCCTGCCTCGGGCATTTTAATTGGCTCTCGTGGTAGATCGCTGGAAATTGGAACTGACAAAGTAATTTTTCAAGCTTGATTCCTTTGCTAGGCTTGGTGAATTGATTAACCTTGAAAGGTGCAGAAGTGTGAACGTCAGTCTTACTAAAGGGCGGATTTTCATATGCCCGATGATGGAATGGTCCCTGGAATAACAGACCTGCAGACTACTGTTTAACATATTAGATCGCCCGAACATCGACCTCTTTTCATCATTTAAAAATGCCAAACTTCCGACTTTCTGCTTCAGGACGTTTCATTCGCAGGCCTGTGCAGTCGACGCGATGTCCATAGATTGGGATGAATGTAATCTTTCCCCTACCCTCCTCTGTGTCTCATCCATAGAGTCCTTCTCAAGCTACCACGGCGTGACTACTACTCATAGCTCCCATATGGCACGGGAGACCATGGTTTCCTCTTCTCCTCGATCTTCTGTGTGAAGCTCTACACAGCATGTCGGACTCACCGCACCTGCTCACCCAGGCCAAAGGGAAAATCTTTCATCCCAACTTCCGGTCGCTCGAACTGGCTGTCTGGCCAATATCAAGTGTGAGAAGAGGTTACCGATATGACATCATCAGCAAGGAGGACTAACACCGTCTGAACTTATCCTTCGCAAATTGGAGGGTTCTACCTATGATGTGCGGACTCCCATGTTACACCACGTTCAGCCTCGGTAAACCAGATCACAGACTTCTTGATATACCTTCCCATCAATCAGAAATTATCGGTCAGCAATCGCCGATATCCATTCAGGTTTTTCAGATGGTACCACCATAGATCCCTATGACGTCATAACCGCTTTATCCAGGGTATGGAGAATCGAAGACCCATAATCCGGAAGCCCCATCGTTCCCGGAGCATAAAATGAGTTCTTGGGGTATTGCCTGCTCGAGCCTATGGCGATTTCATCCGTACGTCACTTTACATACAAAGTATTGCTCTAGTGACAGCGGTGTCAGCCAGAAGAAGGAGCTGTCTCCATGCTCCCTCAATTGCTCAGGGTCACATACGTGAGGTCAACACGGTCAAAAAATGAAAACCGTTGAAATAAAATAACTCTAGAAGTAAAGCTTGGATGATATTGATACCTGACAAGTAGATCCATGTCCATTATACCTATATATGCTATTTGGTAGATGGGTCTGCATAAGTGTAAGGACCTTACCGATTACTTTACCTAATTAATGATGAACACTTACACACAATTTTTGGCAATACAGACGAACATTTAATAAACAATGTCGCCAGGTATTACTCATTTAGTTGGCTATCTGTTGTATTTGTTCTGCAATTTGTAATATTAAAATCCAACATCTACAGAGTACTGTATCATTTAAATCAGTGACGCTACATGTCCATACATACACTATGCTCATGAGCGTTAAGCGAAAGTAGCATTTATACCACATTTAAATATGTTTCACTCAAATGATGATGACGAGCATGCATTAAAGTTTTATATAAAGAAAACGCAAATATAAAGAAATTATAGCTTGATTAAATCAACTCATTTAATTTAATACTGAAAATATTCGAAATATCTGTTGGTTGCAATTTCAAATGCCGACCATGTTGAGCTTTTGTCAATCTAGCATTAATGACAGATTTCAAAATGACATTTGTCCTGAGGAAATGTGTATAGAATTTGAAATCCAACACTGTTATAAAAAATTACTTTAACATTGATATGTTGTAATATGTCATTTCAAATGATTTGGTGCCTGATTGATGTTTCATTCACATGTGCGAATATACATGCATTTTGAGTTTCATAAATAAAAAATTCATAATTAACGAAGTCAATGCTTAATCGACTTCAATGGATTTAAGTTCGGCGACAATTTCATCAGAGATTATTCGAGTTATTAGCATTTCGTTCTAGTCTCGTGACAAATAATCCTTTGGACTATTGCAATTGCATTTTGATTATAATCCTTTGAATTTTGATTATATATGAAATTTTGAGATTTTTATTTAATATTTGCAGAAACTAACCTTTGTTCGAGACCACATATATATCCGAATATTATTGCACATGTCGGAGTCGGAGAATACACCACAGCAATAGGGAATCGTCAATCCTTCATGAGAGGTGAAACGATCACTTTCCGATGCGAAGACGTTAGGTTTCAAATATTAGATGGCCCGATCCACAGACAATGTATTGACGGGGAATGGACCGAACGTGCTCCAAGATGTGGTAAGTTGATTTTGGTTCAATATCTATCAACAACTGAGACGAATCTTGGCTTTGTATCCCGAGTTAATGTTCTTGTTATTGGGTAATATTAAATACTGGGTTTGTGTTTAACAAATTTGTCTATTATCTTTCATATAGACAATGAATTCTAAAAAAGAGAATTACATATGTAACAGCTCATCAACACGCCGTTTACCATGTAATCATATCAGTTGTATTTTATCTCGGCAGAAACCTCTCAGTTAAAGGTTGGTGTGGATAATACGATATTAAAAACAGTCTCACCCGACGGTACGTTCATTGTTTATCCCATTGTGGGTTCGATCTATATAAACTGTCAGTTACGGATAGGAGGTCGTATAGGGAACAGTGCTTCCCTAACGACGAACAGTACAACTCAGCCGTCACAGAGAGCTTACATAACTGGCAAATTTAAACGTTTACGGTTACGTCATCCGACTTCAGGAAACGACGGAACGTACACGTGTCATGCTGGATCTCAGAGACACTTAATCAGAATCAAATTTCAAGGTAAGTTGAGAGAAATGCTCAACGCTAGTCTTTTTAGACAAAAGTAAAGGAATATTATTTTACATGATTTAATTTAACCCGTTCAGAGCTCCCCAAAAACGCCTGTATGCGGAAATTACTTACTAGTGTCTTGGCTTCGACTGTGGTTGGCTCTTATGACCAATCAGCTAATTAATAATTAATATTTTTGGACGTGTGTATTTCAACCAAATAACGGCATTTATACAATACTCCGTCTAAGTATTAACAATCAATCTACCACTTCCAAAAGGTGTAAACCAGGGAGAAGTGTTCAGATTTGGATAATCAGTCGACCCAGAACGGTATAGTAATCATTGTGTTAATTGCCGGCTATATAAGTTATTGATATCATAACTTACTTTACATTCTGAATTAAAAATAATTTGAGGGAGAGAGGAGACAATAAATTAGCAGAAAATAAATTTGAACGTTATCGTTTGTTTGGCACGATTGGCAATCTGAAATGAATAGCCTTGGTAGCATAAAGCCCGCCGCTTTTAATCCCATATTACAAGTTCCCAATGCTATTCCAATCTATTTCATATTATTTAGCCTTACTGTTTCATATTTTCCAGTTGAATCGTTATCCACAAACTTGCTAATTCCACTTTTCTGCTATACTCGTTGTTCACAACAGATATCCGATGCCCAGCACCGGGAAATGTTTTAAATGGCAGGTGGGATTATGTGAGAGCAACTGCAAATACATTAAATCCACATGCGTATATCCTGAATGAAAAGGTGACGGTTCAATGTAACCCTGGTTATCACCTATCCAGTAACCAAGAATCACGATGTAACTATCAAGGGCAATGGTCACCGCCATTATCGTCTTGTAGAGCCGATTAGTCGAAGACAGACATCATCATCATCACCTAAAGGGATATGGATAGAGTAAGGATCAACTTTAGATCCACCATCAAGCTAGACATGATGATTGTAATGAACGGTTATCACCTCATAACCATACAGTTAAACATGTAGACAAAGTGTTAAATATACTTAGCGTTTAGTTTTTACAATATTACGTAGATTGTAACAAAACTGTCTTAAGTATCTTTCACTAATCTATATTTCATATTTTTACAATTTTAGCGAAAGTTTCATCATAAATTGCACGAAAATAAAACTGTATCTCTGTAAGTGAGAGTAAACTTACCTTTTGATATACAGTGCTGCTTTCGTTGTTAATTAAATTTCGCGAGAGACTTTTAATTTTATCATTTGCAATAAAGCAGCATCTCAGTTCAATAAATAAATTTTTCGTTCTTGGCCATAACATTCGCCTAATAACCACTGGTAATTTTAGGTTTGCTAGACACTGATCATTCGTTAGTTAAAGTGACAGTCGTTTTACAGTCATGATATGAATTCTTATGCACGTTACTTTCATTAAAATATTGATTTTAAGATAAATGAATAAAGCAGACCGTTTCTGTGACTGCAATAATACAACTTGATAATTGACGGGCAATGCTTCTTGAGCTACTTGTTTATGTGTGAATATGCCCCAGAATGCACAATGGCGTCAAAACATTCCCTATGGGAGGGCCACTTTCTTGATAAAATCATCGATTTGCTTCTAATTATTACATAAAGGATCAGGCTACTACATAGATTAGTCTATTAAATTTTGAAATTGGCCGACCCCCCCCCCTATCACCACCACCACCGTTGAAATCGTTCACTACTTAATTGGAAATAATACCACGAAATCATACATCATTAAAATCTCTTAAATCGACTGGCAAATAGGTTGGCAGTCTCGTACCTTACGAGGGGATCAGGGATTTTCGGGCACAAGTACGATACCGGAAATATTATAGTCCGCGTTTATCTTGAGAAAAGTACGTCAACGTTGAATCACACGACTATAATCTCAACGAATCGAAGTTAAGAAATGTCTTAATTTAAAGGATTTTCTGGTGTCTGAAATTGATTGATTAGCAAAGTTGCAGATTTATTTTTCACCTTTACTTCGAAATCATGTCCTTTTGAAATTCATGAAATTGTGTAAATGTTTCTAGAAAGATAACATGAATTATGCCTTAGAACAATTCAGTTGGAATATGTTTAGAAATAACTTTCGTTTTTATGAAATTCTAACTATAGAGAACATTTTTATCCCAAAAATTCATGTCAATATATTTGTAATCATGTTGCGTCTTAGTACTTCCCGGCCATGAGGGATATTAGTATACAAAGAGGATGCATCAATGGTTACATGGTTGTAGCTTTTTGCCAACCCCAATCTCCCCCCCCCCCCCCCTCCAATATTGGATTGCTACTCTTTTTCTACAGACTTTCCAAACCAGTTTTCACTATCGCAGGTAATATCCATTGCGAAAACTCGTTTTCAAATATGTCCCCACAGTTACCCCAGACACTGTTTTATTGTGCTATTTGTAAAGAAGGAAATGATGTACGTGAAAGAGGTTCTCGGTTTCGTATACGTTTTAATAATCACACACAATTAATTCGTCATAATTGTGCAGGATTACGAACATATAAATCCTCGTAGATAATTTCTCAAAAACCTAAAATGCATTGTAATTGTCTTTAACTTCCAATCCGTAGTGATCGTACCGGCCTCAACAAGACTTTGGACCCCTAATAAACCAGTTCCACAAACATATGCTACTACGTTCTTCATATTCTTTGTTCCTTAAGCCGATTCCTGTATAATCATGGTTTATTATGTCTATCAGCGATTCATTATCATCTGACGTCATATTTTCGTTGTGTTACATTTTGTATTTTTCATTCCACTGCCAAGTATTGCTGGCAAATCTCCCAGTGGGACCGGCAATTCCAACATATTTTCTAAACCAATAATCCGTTTTTGTCAATTATGAGTCATATCTTAAGTTACTAAAGATCAGCACATCAGCAAAATTCCACTTCACGACTGGTTTCGTCCTTTTGGGAATCACGGCGAAAGTAGAAATCTAACCCGGACCCTTGTGCCACAGACCGAACTCCGTACCACTCGACCACGGTGATTCTACTTGTGTGTGAATACACATGAACTGGATTTGTGTAACTGTCAATGAGGGCGTATTACCCAAGTATTATGACTGTACAGAATGCATCCTTGGTGCTTTTGAATCTGACAATTTACACAGAATTACCACTTTTCTATAGTCAAGTCAAGCCGTATTTAAGAAATGAATATGTAGCAAGTGGTATGACAAAAATGTATTCAATTAATAAAAAAAACTTGCACTTCAAGATCTGTTGATCTTTATTGACTTAATTTATATTTGTCATACAACTT
>KN883101.1:9994-21329 GCA_000934455.1 Apostichopus parvimensis | reverse complement strand
GCTTGCTTCCTTCTGCCGATAAGAGTGTCTTAGACTTCGGTAAATGTCTTGAGGTAGCAATGATCATGGAACAATGTTTGGTGTACCAAGCTAGCTTGGGTGGGCGAACTGATTAGATAGATGATTCCATTTGTTCTGTCTCGTTATATCTTTTGTAGACACCTGTAAATCAGGCTAAAGGGTTTAAATTCATCAAGAAAATATGTTTACCAATTAAATGAAATGCATATCTGGGTTTGGTCTGAATGATATAGCCTAAATTTGACGACTTGGTTATTTATATATAAGGTAAATAAATCTATACCAGGATATCCCAACGAGTAGGTGATAAAATTAAAAAGTCCCCATATTGAGCATCTGTAGCACCCCTAACTTGTCTGGTAAATTAGGACATAGTCAGATTAAGATTTCCCCATCCCACATGTGATAGGTTCCCCCTACAAATTCTTGGTGCTCATGGAGTTCAATGGCCTGTCACTTCCTTGCAGGAAGTTGTCATGACTAAGCCTGTATTCTTGGAATGACATTGCTTTGCCTCCATGTGCACCAAGAAGAGTAAACAACTACAGAACCCATAAGCCAACATTCAAGGCCTTAGCTGTCCCAAGAGAGTGCGATCCTCCGCAAACAGGCGACCCTTGTGTCCACCTCTTTGTGTATGAACTCATTCTCTGAGAAAACGTCACTAAGTTGTCTTAGTGGTTATTGGGTAATGTTGGTGTTTTTCGGTAATGATTAAGCCGATCAGCTGGTTCACTTATCTCCTTTTTTTGGGCTTGGCAGGAAGTTGTATAGTTCTAGGGTACTTTCCCCTGGCTTTGGCCAGTTTACCAGTGATCTGTGCCACTCACTTGATAGCCAACAGCCGTCAATAGGATCACGGAGACATCACTAGAAATTACTTCGTAATTTCTGTACAGGTAAGAACTTTGAACATGGATAGTCAACATTAATACTACAACTTTCGTATGCACTATACATAAGTGACTATATTGTTATCTATTTCCTGACGAGGAAGATGGGAAATCTTCGAAAACGTTTGAATATACACTACTATGACTTACATCAACTGTTTCGTTTTATTTTGCTCGTTTATTTGGTTCTACAAATGTAAAACTCTTCCTAAACTTTATTCCTAAAGTTATTTTTGTTTAACCCAGAAGTTAAACTACATTGCTAACACGACATTGAGTAAGTGTGTTTTCTCTGCTCTTTAACATATGATTCGATGCATCTTGTTATCTCTGAGTGTATTGTGATGGGAATGTAGAAATCTAAATTTAATAGACCTCATGCTGAAGTTTGAGTGGAATTCTACCGATGAATCACATGAATTTGAGGTATTATGTGTCCTCACAATGAAATACACTACATTATTTTCAAGTATTTAGCCTGTTAAAGGTAATCATTTGCAATAACATAACCTCTCCGTTCGTTTTATGTATCATGCCAACCAGACTTCAACCTAAGGTATCGTTTAATTTTAGAATAAATTCACACAAAACACTTAAGAGCGTTAAGCGAAGATAGTCGCATTGGATCTTGTGTACTACCTCAACAAAATGTTGTGACATAAATTAACAGACAATACTGAATTTTGGACAGAAATATCTAGATTGGTAAAAAAAAACAATCTGTGAACCAAACTTGAACCTATGCGGCACCACTTGGCTCAAAAATAAAACAAAAAATCAAAAACGACCTACCTTCCCAGATAAGTCAAAGGAAAATTCCTTTGAAGTTACGGCGACACCCTTTTCTCAAAAGTACATGTTTCTGCTGCTTATTGTCACTTTCGGTGATCTTGCATTGAAGAAGAGCTTGTTTTACTCGAAAGCTATGCAAAATACAACTAGTGCATGGCTTTCTTTCTTCCGACCACGTTTTAAATTATTCGAGCTCCAGCCCTTCTCTTAATGCAGCATATAGTTGTTAAACACACATGCACTCACGTGTAAACAAAATATTACACAATGAAAGTATGACGCTAGATATGTACGAGGGACACTGATGGAATTTATTTATTTATTGTTTTTACACTTTAATATTTTTCAACGAAATAGTCTCACGAATTCTATTGTTTACAGTCAATGCCTTAAAGTCAAACGCATTTCCTCCGAACCACGTGATTATGAACACCTGGTATCCATTTTAACTGGTTAGTTCTTGAACGTCGATAAAATACTTCACTAAATTAGACAAGATATATATAGGGCCGACAAATTAAAATACAAGTCCAAAATCCCAACACACGCATTCCGTTTGTGACTAATTACAACCCCCTCATCAAATCCATTATGAGCTCTATCAATTTTTCTTAATTTTCAATATGATCAGTCTGTAGGAGAATCGCTTAAGGCACCCCATGCTACCTTTTTGTCAACATCCCAACCTTAGACTTCTACTCACTTCCTCCAGACTTCCTTGTCCAGTTTCCCGCATGTAATTTCCGTTGAGGGAAACGTCGCTGCCAAATCTGCACCGATATTACCTCGAGCAGGTGGTTAAAGTTCCCATGTTGACTATGGTCTAAGACCACTTCCCTCTCTTGTGAATCTAGCAATGTCATTGACATATTCTACTGTGTTCTTATACTTAAGAGGGCAATTATGTAGATGAAACAGTGTTCCCGGTTTCCGAACATTTAAATCTTCCTAGACAAGTTCTCAAAAAACCTTTAATGTAATTGTATTGTTTCTAACTGCAAACCCTTAACTGTATGCAAACGGAGTGCAAACAATTGTTGTGTTTTTATTGTCTTATTAAGTCTCCTATTAGCGGTATCCATTACGATTTTGGACTCCTAAAGAACCAACAAACATATGTAATCTGTTCAACTTTTCTTCTTTACTTCATCCACTTTCTGTTTATTCATAGTTTATTCGGTATATAAGGTCGTGTGCACTTTTCTCGACTGTGCACATTTTTTCATGAGTATGTCAATATTCCCACATTAGCTGATGATTTTGGTCCTATTTTACGTTATATTGTAAGTAATATTTACTTCTCTTTTACTGGTACATTTTCCCATGTGGGCACTACAATGTCACCATGCTACCTCACCATATTTATGTAAAAATTGAACACGAAATGCTATCCCTTTCCTTACTTATAGCTGCAACAATACAACAGATATATTGACATTGAAATGGAACTTTATGATAAAAATGTTCTCTATAGTTAGATATTCATTAAAAAAAAATGTTTTTTATAAACATATTCCAACTGAATTGTCCTTATGGCATAATGAATGTGCTCTTTCCAGATGCATTAACACAGTTTCACAAATGAAAAAAATACTACGAGGATATGATTGTGACGTAAATGTGAAATACAAATTTGCAACTTTGCTAATCAATCAATTTCAGTCCCCTGAAAATCCTTTAAATTTAGCGATCTGTAAATCTTAATTTGTTGAGATTAGTTGTGTGATTCAACGTTGATGTACTGTTCTCAAGATAAATGCTGACTATAATCTTTCCGGTATCGTACTTGTGCTAAAACTCTTTTAATGGTATTTGTCATTTCCCGTTAATCTTTAGCTTTATATGTGTTTCAAAACAAACTAAAGTTAAACAAAACAAGTTTTAACTTCATTTGAGGTCGCCGAGTGCCTCCACCCCCAATCTCTGGTCCTCTCGTAAGCTACGAGACTGCCAACCTATTTGCCAGTCGATTTAAGCGATTTTGATGGTGTATGATTTCGTGGTATTATTTCCAAGTAAGTAGTGTAGGATTCAACGGTGGTGGTGGTGATGGTAACATGGGGAGGGGTCGGCCAGTTTCAGAATTTAACCGACTAATCTAGGTAGTGGCCTGAACCTTTATGGGAGGATCAGAGGCAAATCGATGATTTTATCAGGAAAGTGGCCCTCACATAGCGAATTGTTTGACGCCATTGTGCATTCTGGGGCATATTCACACAGTTAGTTGGATCTAAACAAGTCAACAAAACAAGTCAAGATTGTGCAAATAAATAGTAATGAATTCAAAACTCCCCTGACTGATGTACGGAAAGGGCTTGAACCTTTATTGAAGGACCAGGGTCGAATCCGGGATTATGTAAAGTAGGGGTGTTGCCGTGTGGTCATCGAAACCGGCTCACATGAAGGGGGCAAAGGAGGTGAACCCTGTAGTATAGTAATCTAGTTCTTCACCAGCTGAATTAAAAATCGCCGACTAATTCATTTTCTCACGACTGACGATAGGAGGTGGGGACAATGCAATCAATAGAATGTGTTGTAGTACATTTCAATTCAATGTGTTTATATTTCACACGTATATGTACTCTGCAAAATCATGACATAACAAAGAATGAAACAGTGCTTGACCCAGGTCTGTGCGTTTTTGTTTTTTTGTTTCTTTGCTTTCGTTGTCTTTCGATCTTTCTGTTTGCAAGATGTATTATTGCAGTAACTGAAACTGTCTGCTTTACTCTTGGTTATTCATATATCTTATAATCACTATTTTAAAGAAACGTGCATAAGTATTCCTATTATTACTGTAAACCGACTGACACTTTAAATAACAAATGATAAGTTTCTAGCAAATTTAAAATTACCAGTGATTATTAGGTGAATGTTATGGCCAACACCGGAATTTCATTTATTGAACTGAGATGATGCTTTACTGCAAATTGTAAACTTTAAAAGTCTCTCGCGAAATTTAAGTTACAAGGAGAGCAGCACTGTATTTCTAAAGGTAAGTTTACTCTCACTTACAGAGATACAGTTTTATTTTCGTGCAATTTATTATGAAAATTCCGCTAAATTTGTAAAAAATATGAAAAATAGATCAGTGCAAGACACTTTATTACAGTTTTGTTACAATCTACGTAATGTTGTAAAAACTAAACGCTTAGTATAGTTAACACTTGTCTACATATTTAACTGTATGGTTATGAGGTGATAACCGTTCATTACAACCATCATTTCTAGGTCGATGGTGGATCTAAAGTTGCTCCTTCCTCTATCCATATCCTTGTAGGTGATGATGATGTTTGTCTTCTACTAATTGGCTATACAAGACGATAATGGAGGTGACCATTGCCCTTGGTAGTTACACCGTGATTCTTGGTTACTGGATGCGTGAAAACCACGGTTACATTGGAGCGTCAACAATTCATTCAGGATATACGCACGTGGATTTAATGTATTTCCATGTGCTCTCTCGTAAGCCCACCTGCCATTTGAAACATTTCTCGGTGCTGGGCATCGGATATCTGTTGCGAACAACGAGTATAGCAGAAAAGTGGAACTAGCAGAATTAACAGAATTAGCAGAAAAGTGGAAAAAAGGCGAAAAGTGGAGTTTATGGATAATGATTCGAACTGGAAAATATGGAACAGTAAGGCTAAATAATATGGGATAGATTATCGCGTTGGGAACTTTTATTATGGGATTACGAGTGGCTTCATTTTGTAATAAGTCCAGAATTTCATGTAATACCGCTACCGCAGTGTAATATTACGGGATGGTATCATGGGATATCCGATAGTGTGTGGTATTGGGTGCGAAATACGTGGAGTCAGGCAATATGCGTTTGCTTAAACTTCGACTGATCATTAAAATGAACATGAACATGAACAATTAAAATGTCAATGTTCTGAACGGGTTAAATTAAATCATGTAAAATAATATTCCTTTACTTTTGTCTAAAAAGATTAACGTTAAGCATTCCTCTCAACTTACCTTGAAATTTGATTCTGATTGAGTGTATCAGAAATCCATCCTGGCACGTGTACGTTCCATCGTTTCCTGAAGTCGGATTACGTAACCGTAAACGTTTAAAGTTGCCAGCTATGTAAGCTCTCTGTGACGGCTGAGTTGTACTGTCCGTCGTTATAGTAGCACTGTTCCCTATACGACCTCCTGTCCGTAACTGACAGTTTATATAGACCGAACCCACAATGGGATAAACAATGAACGTACCGTCGGGTGAGACTGTTGTTAATATTGTATTATCCACACCAACCTGTAACGGAGAGGTATCTGCCGAGATAAAATACAACTGGTATGATTACATGGTGAACGGCGTGTTGATGAGCTGTTACATATGTAATTCTCTTCTTTAAAATTCATTGTCTATATGAAAGATAATAGGCAAAATTGTTAAACACAAACCCAGTATATAATATTACCCAATTACAAGAACATTAATTCGGGATACAAAGCCAAGGTTCGTCTCGGTTGTTGATAGATATTGAACAAAAATCAACTTACCACATCTTGGAGCACGTTCGGTCTATTCCCCGACTATACAATGTCTGTGGATCGGGCCATCTAGTATCTGAAACCTAACGTCTTCGCATCGGAAAGTGATCGTTTCACCTCCAATGAAGGATTGACGATTCCCTATCTCTGTGGTGTCTTCTCCGACTCCGACATGTGCAATAATATTCGGAAAGGTATCTGGTCTCGAACAACGATTATCTTCTGCAAATAATAAATTAAAATCTCACAATTTCATATATAATCAAAATTCAAAGGATCATAATCAAAATGCAATTGTAATAATCCAAATGATTAATTGTCACGAAACTAGAACGAGATGCCAATAACTCGAATTATCTCTGATGCAATTGTAGCCGAACTTAAATCTATTGAGGTCGACTAAGCATTGGCTTTGCTGATTGTGAATATTATTCATGTTGCTCAAAATACATGCATATTTGTACAAGGGAATGAAACATGAATCTGGCACCAAGTCATTTTTTGTCTATTACAACATATGAATATTAAAGTCATCTTTTTATAATATCTTCGGATTTTAAGTTCAATACAAATGAAATCATTTCAAAGGCTTGGTTGAAAAAAAAACTTTCATGGGATTTTCAACATGGTTGGTATTTTAAATCGCAACCAACAGATATTCCGAACAACTTCAGTGTTGCTTTTAATGAGTGTATTTAATCAAGCTGTAATTACTTTACTGTTTGCGTCTTTAATAAAACTTTAATGTGTCCTGGACATATTTAAATGTGGTATTAATGCTACTCTTGCTTAACGCTCTTGAGCATGTTTGTAGCGTTTATTTAAATGATACTGTATAATCAATATGTTGGATTGAAATATTACAAATTGCAGTAACAAATACACCAGAAAGCCAACTGAATGAGTGATACCTGGAGACATTTTGTATTAAATATTCGTCTGTAACATTGCAAAGAAGATTTGCAGCAGACCTGCCGATCAATTAGCACAGTTTTTTGTACACGTAAATGTGGAACTACATGTCAGGTATCAATTTCTTGCAAACTTTACTTCTAGAGTTATTTTATTTAAACGGCTTTCAGACCGTGTTGACTGCATCCATATCGGTACAGCTCCTACATAAATCAGAGGAATGTTAGAACTGCCCCACACATTTGTTGTCCTGAGTACGCCACTGGCAGTGTTGCCCGTGGTGAACAGATGTTTTGCTCAAAGAGCTTAGAAATTATTCACAAACTGAAAATGAAATATATGGTTAAAGTTAGGCAGTGCATCGGGGACAATCAGTGACGACTTGCTCCCTTTGCTCCCTCGATGTACCACCTGCGAGTAATAATTTAAATCTGATTAGTTTAATGAATTGATGACATAGAATTACACAAACCTGAAAGACACATGGGCCCTTTGCATCAATATGACTGTTTCATCCATTTAAATGTAGCCTTAAGACATTTAGAATTTTCAGGTTTTTTTAAAACTGTGGGCATTTTCCTAGGCCTGCAATTGAATTGAATTATAATTTCAGAGCGTGAAGTTTTAATGTTTTTAAGAAGGCACTACATCGCATATACCAAGCACACATTCATCAAATTCCACACGTCTAGGTGGAGTTTGTGACACACTTAATTGAAGCTCTCGCACACACACACACACGTAGACACTTGGAATTATAATGTTCATGTATCATGATTTAGTGTAAAGCACATATTACTGTATGTTAGAACAATTTGATTTTTTTAACAATATTCATGTGTGCACTATGTAAATTTTATTTTGCAAATGTAATTGACACGTCCACCAATCATAGCTGAGTGACCGTTAGTGCAACATTGTAGCATCTGAATATAAAACCAATCTACGGAATAATCATGTAAGTTTTCTGAATTGCGTATCTAGGCTGAACTTAATGATCTCAAATACTCTGCAATCTACTGAATTTTAAAATGTCCCTTTAACGTGGTTATCATACAATAACACTTAGTTACAACGTTTGCGATGGTGAATCTATTTTCTTATGATGTTAGTTTGTAGGAACGTATTCGAAAAGCACTGATTTTATGTTGTTTTTGGAGTGACTCGTCTTTTCGAATGTTACGCATGCGTCTACTACATCTAAACGCATAACAAGAACACAGTAAAACACATTAATGTTACTCCGCCCCTTTCTATGTACATGTGACATTTAGAACAGACCATCAAATAAACAACATTTGGCAAGCATCCACGTGGATGACTTTCATTTAGACATAGCGTTCGTTTCATTTCACACATCATAACATTTATTATTGTCACGGTTTACTTTTATCAATAGAATCTTCGATGTCTGTGTTTTCGTAGGATGCTGATGGTTTTACTGTTATTTCATGTTTTTTGCTGATTTGACATAATTTGACGATTTATTTGGAAACTCTAACAATATTCTTATTAAGACTTCTTTAACTGTAAGTTTCTTTAACTGTAAGCGCTTTTGTCCACACACTTTTGTAACAAGATAGTCTGCTTCCTTGCCAAGATCCCTGTTACTTGGCAAATTTGCTCTCCTGGATGTATATATGTAACATGCTATACACAATATACATATTTATTAGCTTAAACCAATTAACACATGATACTAGTCAGTTGGCCGTTCCTTTAGGTGTTTTACAGATATTTGTAGAAACATAAACTAAGTTACGCCTTTTCGGTCAGGTACCATAAACAAGAATACAACTTTAAATACGTAGTTTGTTCACCGTGGACGTACCATACATCAATTTCAATAATAACGGCTTTAAACGAGGCCACCATGTATAAGTACTGATATTGGTCTGTCACAATTCACTATCAAAGGAGAATTCAATAACGATGTTTACGGTTGCCAATGCACATTTTGCTATACACTGCTTTTATATGCAATAGGCTTTGGAAAGGAGGGGCAGGATTTGATTTTCCCCCACACCCCAAACACACACTCGCTTCTATTATTCAGCTGGATATTTGCAATAAAAATGTCAACTTTTTCATCGAAATATCGAGTAAAAACGTTGAAATATTTAATGTCCAAACTGGTCCATCGTTATTCTACACAACGAAAATTCGTCTCTCCGTATCGACGTTCCCCTCCAGAATTGTCTTCTCTCTCAAATAGAAATATTTATTGCTGCCATACCAGTCATTTCAAATACTTCATTTTAGGTCAATACCGCTAAATTAGGCTAAATTAACAAAAAATGTAAAAACTTGTTCATGAGGCCACAATAGGTTTGTCGTAGATATATGTGTTTTCAACAGTACATGTTCGAAAGTAGAATACCCATTCAATAAAGAGAACAATTCTAGTCACTATACACTACTAACTGATATCTAAGCTCAATAGATACACCCGTCTGTCATTTAACAGCCAAAAAGTAAAGGCTACGCCTTTCCACTCGATGTTCCCACCATTTTACAATAGATTGTTTCATGCAGTATGGCCCGTTACTACCATTAACAGTTTATTGTTTCATGCAGTATGGCTGTCATTACCATTAACAATAATATTTTTCATGCAGTATAGCCGTCCCTGCCATTAACAATAGATCGTTTCATGCAGTATAGCCGTCATTACCATTAACAATAGATTGTTGCATGCAGTATAGCCGTCATTACCATTAACAATAGATTGTTGCATGCAGTATAGCTGTCCCTACCATTAACAATAGATTGTTTCATGCAGTATAGCCGTCATTACCATTAACAATAGATTGTTGCATGCAGTATAGCTTTCCCGACCATTAACAATAGACTGTTTCATGTACTTTAGCTGTCACTACCATTAACAATATATTGTTTCATATGTTTCATGTACTTTAGCTGTCACTACCATTAACAATATATTGTTTCATACAGTATAGCCGCCCCGACCTTTAGCAATAGATTTATTCATGCAGTATAGCCGTGATTACCATTAACAATATATTGTTTAATGCAGTATAGCTGTCCCTACCTTTAACAATAAATTGTTTTATGCAGTATAATACAAGGTCAATGTAGGAAACATTAAATTAACAACAATTGATAGTGCCTCAGTGAAATAAAATACTTTCATGTGGTGGTTAGTAACTGTACAATATTTTCATGGTGATCGATGGTTAGAAATTGTACAATACTTGTAAACCTATACGAGTTGTTGTTGTTGTTTGGGGGGTTTTTTTTGCTAAGCCTCCGCTGTTAATTTGTGAACATGAATATATTAAAATATTTATTATACTTGTTCATCACTTCGCTTAACTAGTGACAATTTAATGAAACATACAGGTAAATATGGAGGGATGGATGTTCCTCACTTTTAATACTATAGACTTGAGCATGATGTGTACACCGATTAAACACACTCTACGAATCTACAATACGTGTTGTAGGGCCAACTGTCATATATAAACGAACACTGTACTGAGCCTACGTGTACCTTACATGTCTATTTGTATGCTATAACAACGTCTGCTACCAGGCACAGCACGTGGTGTTGTTTACACCGATTAAACACATACTCCCAATGCACTACAAAACTACATTACCGAACAGTACTGTAATATATATATAAACTTCATCGTACCTTCGTTATATATGTGTATGCTGTACGTCTGCTATCAAGCACAGTACAGAGGAGCATAAGCGTACACAGTATCGTCAAAAAGTGGCTACAACGCAGATGGGACTTACACGCAATGTATAGAGTAAAGAAATAACATCACATTGCTGTACATTTGCTTCTATATTTGGGAAACATCAAAACTGTTAAATCTTTCTTTAGACGAATTACATGTGCATAAATTTCAGAACGGCAATGTACATATGCATATATGCCCACATACCAATTGTACAACGTGGGTATGTATTTGGTCCTCTCCACTCTCCTTTTCTGCATGTACGTTGCTCTTCATTAACATTTTCAAGGACGAAACCTTCTTCCACACAATGAAATGTTGCCAGGGTGGAATGCGGGTAATGAGAACCATCACTTTCTTCACTATAAGTAACTGCCAGGTTATCTGGACGGTTCACCAAGGGAGGGCATGGACCTGGAAATCGAGAATTCGTAAATATATATTCCAAAATATATTCCATACAACAGCAATTTAATGTAACATGACTGAGCAAAGTTA
>KN883100.1:163621-188025 GCA_000934455.1 Apostichopus parvimensis | reverse complement strand
ACTTTTCTTGTAAGAATATTTTGTTTATCTATGCTCTTCTTCTACTTCTTTTGCCCACGTGCTAATCTGGCAAATATTGACCCCAGAATTTAAAACCCCTACACAGTTCATTGTAAGTTTCGGTAATGGGAGTAACATTCTAAAGTAATCCTAGTCGGAGTCGAGCAGACATACTGATCTGGGTGAAGGCAATAAACCTTTGTTTGAAGTTTTTTTCTTGCTTATTTAATCATGCTGGTAAAACACAACCTCTACCAATTATAATTTTTACATATTTTGCACAACAAACAAATGTTAAGGGGATGAAGGGGCTGGGGCAGGTGAATGGGGCTAATCTATTATCTAATCGATCCAGACGAGCAATGGTGAGTATTTGATTGGGTTGTGCTCTATTAAAAGTGTGTTGATCATCCCAGTGTTGCCAGAGAGGTGAATCGAGAGAGAGAGGTGGAAGTAGACGCTGCGGAGAGGTGGAGAGAGAGGTTGAGAGACGTAGGTGTAGAGAATGGTCCTTGGCTCTATTCGTGTACCAAATGTGATTGGTTTGAAAGTATGCTCGGGAGTACAGTGGTGAGAGATGGGGTGTGGTGGGAGGCAGGTAACGGATGTTAGCTATGTGAGCTATGAGGCCTACAACAAAAGAAAATGAAAACGTTGTTACACAAAGTGACGTTACTCTTTGAGATCACAGTAGTCTTCTTTTGCTCATCATGGGGTAAGCTTTCTTCTACGGAACTTACCTCTGTGGTAGACTTTGTATTCCAGTCACTTTGATGAATGGATCACTGATAGTTAAAGGGTTCTTTCCACCCATAAAAAACAACAACAGAAGAGAAGAAAAGAAGAAGAAATATATAAAACCACTTTAGACACATATCAAAATTAATGTTCTGGTAAAAGATATCCTATAAGTACATGTTTTCACTGAACGGTCGGTTCTGTGACACAAGTACATTGACCTCGGAATAAACCGTTTGGACAACACAAATGTGGCGACAGTTGAGTCCAACTTTGAATAATTATAGACTTTCCTGACTGAAATCATTTGAGTTCCTGTCCTGTATGCGATACAAGACAGGTGAAGGTCACGTCAAAAGTTTAGGTTTAAACCAAGTTACCGGTGTCAACTAGCAGGTTTGTAATATGATAACATGCAAAAACCAGGCAGTAGCCAGGGTTGGATTTTGTGAGGGGACGGGTGGGGGAGGGGTGGGGGTGCTGGCTGATTTCCGTGGAAGGTGTTCCTTCCCCTGTGAGAATGGTTAGATGCAAAATACTGCTATCACCTACATCATGTTAAGTAAATTCGTGTTGTACATAAACTCATTTTTAGCGTATGATAGTGAATGACGGCCATTGGATATCTGAAAATAGTGGGAGACGAGGCCCCCTCCCCCACCCACCACCCACGGCGCTTGTCACGGCATCAGTATCAGTACAATACAATGTGAGGACAAGTACAAATACGAGTACAAATTGATGAGTACTCGTAGAAATAATAATTCTATAGAATAAGAGTTACGAACGCACCACAAGTCTGAGAACTAGTGAAGGTGGACCATGACGTGATTCAGCATGCGTCTTTTACTTTAAATGATATTTGCCTGTAAGTATACTGTACATAGCAATGAAAGTTTAACCTTTCGTTCCAATTAGCACTTAACTTGCACAAACATGAATAAAGAATAAATTTATTAATAGATCGAAGATCGAAATCTTCCCACGGGTTGGATTTCATGGTTGGATTTGGGCCGCCGGAAGATAATCTCTTGCATATAGTTTATTTCTCGTGCACATTCAATCGGACAAATCTTTTTTAAGTAAATATATATATATATATATATATCTTGTAAGATTACTTAGCGTAAGCCTATACACATATTGGTATAGGCATCTTGTTGTTTACGAATGCGAAAGTTAGGCCAACATTATGAGTTCTAGTTAAATTAGAAGAAAAATGCAGCTTTCAGTTTCGTTTCAAGATGATATTGCCAATAAACGTGCTTATTGTTATTATTATATTTGTTAGCGTTTTTTTTTTTGGGGGGGGGGGGGTCTTTTTTTCATCTTATAACTTCACATCTTTGAAACTTCACTAACCTCTTTAACAGTTTAAGGTCCGCAAATTGCTGTCATCATTTCCGGTAAACTTCTATTTTTGGTTTATGTTTTCTTATATTGGTCAATCCGTACAACAAGATTATGAGAAGTTCGACATGATGAAATTATTTTCCCAAGTATAATCCCGGCGTACGTGGTCATTATTAATTAAAAAGAGATTACCTGCTACAAGAACAGTACATATGGTGTGATAAACAGTCGATATCCTACCCTCTCTTTCAATTTTGAGCTTAGACATATTACATTACAATTATTTTATTTATTTAGAAAACTTGAAATTTTTGGGAGAGTCGGGGTTGAGGGTTGGGTGAGGTTGTTTAGTTACACAGAAGGGATCATTGCTTTTATATATGCTTTCTATAACCTTCTTCGTTAAGGTTATTAGCATTTTTCCATATATGCTTGAAAGACAAGTAACAAGTTATATATGAAATGACGAGGACTTAATAATTAGAATTTTACTTGAAACCTTCAAAACAGTTTACCATGCACACTGAGTTAAAGTTGAATTGTTTAATTTCATTACTCTTCCATGTCTGTAAATAAATTTAAGGGTTGGAACTTCAATAAAAGTACCTTTAAAAACATCAAGGAATTCTAGCACTTACTGGTATTAGGGGTTAATGCTTAATGATTAGTTTAAGAAGATTCACCGATGCAAGATAAAGCCCTCGTGGGGAATTTAAAAAAAATTAATACGTCAACCCCAGTCCCGTTGCGTCGAGACATTAACCAATGTGATTATAATGCTGTTTCACGTCACGTGAAGTATCACAAAGTATCGTAATATTGATGATAGTTGTGCGCATGCGTGGTATTGTGCGGGTGTCACCTTGAAAACACAATCAGATGGTTTGAAATCGACAGGGGTTGTATCGAAATCATCCTTTAAACACTTTTGCGGAAAACAAACAAAAGAGTACTTTGTTTGAAGAAAATAAGATGATCCACTCTCAAACCCGATAGTCTATACATAAAACGTCATATCGGTATTCGTGAAGAATCTACCCTCTCGCGATAATTCCGCTACCTTAGAGAGAGGAGATGTCGTCACAGGTGCGTGTAGTCGCTGTCTAGTGTGTTAGTACAATTTGAATATCAAACCCGGCAAACGAAATAGGCCTACTCGTTTAGTACAGTCAACATCTTGTTATATCTTCCTGTATTGCAATAGTTCTCTACAGTACCCGTCATAACTTATTAAAACCCCTTGACTCGTGATTTAGCCGTCAATTACCAGCTATAATCTACATAATTAAAACAGGAAACTGACAATATTGTCGACAAACGCAACGAGGTTACTCGAGAGTTTACATAACGTACAAAACACCTTCAACCTATAGCTACGTACTTACAAACCACGCCTACAATTGGTGCGTACTAAAATAAACCGCGCTTTTCAGCATTGAAGGCAGTGACTTCTAGTAAGTATAGTGTACTCACAAACCACGCCCACAATAGCGACGTATTTCTAAACCACGTCACGTCATGAGAGTACGTTGGTATAGATAAACAGTTGCTCGCGTACATAGAAACAAATCAGTTGTAATGTAGTACTTGGAACGTGAACATCATCTTCATATTATGCGGAGAATCACAGTCTTTTCTGTGATTTACAGCTAGATTTTGTAACGAACAGTCAGTGTTTGTCAATGACGATTCTACATTAATCACGGTGAGTGTTCATCTCTTATGCATATGCAATGTATGTGCATATACTTCCATCGTCTTTTTTATTAATTATCTTTCGTTTTGCTTGTTTGTTTACAAATGATTCCGTTTACTGCATGATTTATAAGCTTATACTCCAGGGGAAAAATAAAATAGCAGTTTAATAACTAGAGAAAGGGCAAAGAAATGTATGGCCGGAACGGTATTTGAACCAGTGACATCTGGGTTACAAACCCAGGGCTCTACCATTCTTTTGGGCTAGCCAGTCCTTAGTAGGTGGCGATCCCTAAATCCCTATATAATCATTTCTTTTCTGAGGTTCCATTTAGAAGCCACAGTAACTTGCATACCGCTTAATCAGGGATACGCCCCAATTTAATTCGATTCAACACAGAAAACGATTTCACGAGAAATTGGTTTTTTTTTATTAATATGTTATTATATAAGTTAATAAATAACAGAAATCTGACTGTAAAATGCTAGACAATGGAATAGAACCTGGCAAGGAAATTAGGCCCGGAACGGAATTCAAACCAGTGACCTCTGGATCTAATAACTTTTTAACTATTTGAAATTCTCAGGTTTGTCAGACCTTAGTCCCAGCAAGACGATTGTAACCGAACCGACACTTTTCTCCTTCGTAATAAAGTGACAAGAACTATTTTTCGGCCCTTGTCTATAATTTTATTTTACTTTCTTATTTGGTGGAAGTACTTTCTGTATACTTTGTGCTTACTACGTTTTGAAATGTAAATAACAAACATTTCAAATTTCTCTATTTAACTTTAAAAAAAAGAAGAAAGAACGCTCAAGTTCTCATGACGTCATCTTGAACTAATAGCTGTGCAATTGCACAAGTAAATTCGAAAATCGCGGATAGTAAATCCATAATTCATTGGTAATATTCCGTGTTCGCGTTCAATCAGTGATTTATTTTGGTTAGCTCCAATAGATACCAAAAAAATGCTTAATATTAATATAAGAAAATGACGACAACTGTCTGAAATATTTTTTTCAGAGTTTCATGCAAATTTATAATTAAATATATCACACAATTCAAGGCTTAAGAATAGCAAACCAAACCAATAACAAATAAAGAACAAACAAACTGATCCGTATTCACAGTTTGTCCCGTTGCGTAATTAATTACTTAAAAATAACACTAGACATCAAGTTTTTTTTGCTCAAGCTTGTGTCGTTCTTTAATTTAAAACAAAGCATCTAAGTTTGTTATTTTATTTGCATATATAGATGAATCGCTCATCGTATAATATAACAAATTCGAACGGGTGCTTGATTCCATCTATATGAACCCCCGCACCCCCCCCCCCCCAACCCTCTCCAGAAAGGAATCGTCTTCCCGAATTATGGTGGCATCACGAAGTATTACAATATGTACTCTTGCAGAAGATATGAATAATTTTCGTTTGGGGGGGGGGGGGGTATCTCATCGACGGAACACGCTACTAAGATAGAAGTTGGAAAAGGCAGCACCTGGTTGTGCTTCATTGTATTTCCTTTAACATTGGACTTTTCTATACACTTCAAGCACTTATAGCTCAATGCTAGCTCTACAATTCCCCCACCAACTCAAACCCACCACCACCCCACCCCCATCACCACATCGCCCATATGTGTTTAAACCTAGCTTGCGAATATCGAAACCGAGGAAGCGTTCAACGTATTTTGATTTACCGAATTCATGTTGCGAATAAAGAGTATGATGGATGTATCGATCAACTAAATATTGGAGACTGATTGTTGAATGGTTGAGATTGTTCGCCGTAAATATTGACCTCATTCACAATCAAGTTGAAGTTCTTAAATATGTATTAAGGAGATGCGTATCTATGGTAAACAGGAAGTTATGGTAAACAGGAAGTTACCATAATAACTCTGGAATTAGAGCCAATTTAAAAATGTCGATATCAGGTCGGTTTGTGATTAAACCGTAAACGATAAAGACATTTGTAATTCCTCCTGTATCCACAATGTACATCCGCTGAGGGTAAAATAGTACAGATCCATTTTATGACGTCATTTGCCAGGAAATGTATAGTCGGTAATAAATTTCTTGGGTTGACAAGTCAACATAATAACTTGCCAGAGACCCCGTGTTATATCATTTGCATAATATGATGATCCACTCCTTGTGCATCTCGGGTGCGACCAGATGACTTGCTAGGCCATGAGCCTACACTATTTAAAAACCCGTTGATTTTGAGTTGAGTACTTGTCGCAGTTTTCTGTGCCACTGTAAAACTGTATATGTGTGTAAAGTGGTCTCGGTGCATTTTGATAATAAAGTAAAATTGTCTTAAATAATTGCAACACAAAAGTAAACTATTACTATACGTATTTTGTATTATATAGCACATTTACAAAACACATATAGTAAACCATCGAAGTAAACTTCGATAAAGTAGGTATGATCTTAAAAAAAAATTGCAATATATTTTTTCAACACTGCAAGATCACCCTTGTTAGATATGTGTGAATAAAGGATACCTCAATATGACAAAGACTGTACTCTGAATTTATGCAATGAGCCATATTAGTAGAATTGTAGATTTTTGTGTCATAAAGTCCTTTTAATTAAATTCTCTTTTCAGATGGCAGTCATTGGTATTTTCATAATTTACTGAAGTCCGGAAATTTTTACCTAATTACCCAAAGATGTCAAACTACGAGCCTTTAGAATTTCATTCCCAATTGAAAGGCAAACATTGTAAAAACTCTGAGGAGAAAAAGCCCTGTAAGAGGAAGAATAAAACTGGCGGGAAGGATGGAGTCAAACAGTGCGAAGCGTATATGTACGTGGACCTTTTCCCTAATTTAAGGATGAAGAGAGATATCCAAGAAGCCAAACGAAATTTGAGGAAAGTTGGCTTATCCAGTAGCGCCGAGTCTGTCGTCGAAAAACAGAAAGAGATAAAGAAGACACTCTGTAAAATTGATTCGATGTCACACGAATCTGTTCTTTCGACCAAAGAAGTTGAAAGAACCAGAAGCAGGGAGAGGTTCAAACATGCTCTGACAAGATGGATGCAACACATCGGAAAACCCTCATCGAAGCAACAAAGAGAAAAACAGGAAGTGAGACATGAAAGGTTATCTAATAGGTACTGCTCCTTAAATGACGTCACAGATGTCAGTGACGTCACTAATTCCAGAATTTGCATAAAGAAGCATGGGTACGATGTTCTTCATAGGAGGAACCCGTTTGCTATGAATGAGCATAACAATGGTTACGAAGAATTGAACACACCTAGTCATGTGTCGGGTGGTACAAACGATTTGCGATATGGTATCTTATGCAAATCAGAATGGCAGGGGGCGTGGCCTGTTACCACAGACAGACCAATTAGAAAGACTAATGGATTGATTTCTGCATCTAAAGCTTAATAAAGCCCTACAGTTACATTACAGTCTTTACTTGTTAAACAATGTTGTCGTGAAAACTCCGTATTATTAATGCATTTGTTGAATAATCGGATAAACGTTGTTGGTATACGTTAAACGGTGTCAGATATTCGAAGTGGCGAGTTCTGTTTTTACAGGCTATTTGACATGATTTGGCTTAGACTGAATGAAGAGTGTACCTTCATTCTGCCTCAATCTTTGAAAACAGTACTCAGCAGGCATGGTGCTTTTGTATGTGATCACGTGTTTGCAGTCCTTGCAGATAAAAGATGACTTCATGGTCACGTTGGACCATAGCGCTTAAACAGCATGCCAACGGCTAGATGCCATTAGAAGGAAATTGAATTAAATGTTTAAAATATAGCAAAATAAGAGATAAATTTTAATGTTCCAGGAAGGAATCGAATAGTATGTAGTTCACTATGCATTACAACTCACAACCTGCTCTTCGGTTATTGGAAAGTACATCTAACAAATCAGGACTGTTAATTGTTTTAATTTCATGCCCAAGTATAAGCACGCCACCCCTTATAATCATCGATACCCGATATAATCATGCAATAGAGATAATCGCTATTATTTACAACTAATCCTAAGCTAATCCTTAGTTGTTATATATTATGTTATATTTATATATATATATGTATACCCAATAGCCTGGTACTTCAGTAAACATCTATGAACATTTTAATATTGTTCTTACAAGTTTAATGAAGGTTTGAAAAGTAATGTCCATATCGTCATAGACGTCTTTAAGGTAATATTGTTTATATTGTTGCGTGAACTATTAAATCATTCAAAAATAATTCATGATATGTAAGGCTCTTGTGTTCTCTCTCTTTGCTGAGTTTATCGAACATTTTAAACATAAATTATTGTCCCAGTCAACCATTTAAATGGAGTAACATCGGTGGTGGTGGTTGGTCGGGAAGAAAAGAGCTAATATATATCATAGCAATATGTTTTTATTTTAAGTTACACGTAACTTGTTTCTCATTGCGAGATATAAAAACATATAATAGTCACGTGTGGGAAGCTGACGAGGTGACCATTATGTCCAATGTGTGACGTCATAGTGCCACCAGAATGTAAAATGTGTTCGTTTCCCATCGGTTTTCCTTTTTAACTGTTTTAACTTGAAAGTGATCAGGCTGATATTAGTGTATGGTCAAAAGTACGTTTAAAAATTCCATATTTCCAAAACAACATTAAATTAGTATTTTTATCAATGAAAATAATATAAGTAACTTATGTCAAAAAGAAAAGGAAAAAACGTAAAAGAATACAAAAAAATGTAGTCAGTATTACACTAATTATGCTAGATAGTTGAATAGTGGTCGCGCATATACTAGATAGTTACATAGTGGTCGCGCATGCATTTTGTATTCCATTTTTAAGTTTTTTCCTTCAGTGAAAAACAAATTTTCTTTAACAATCATTCATTTCTGTACGGAAAGAGTCATAACTTTCAGCAAGGAACTTCTGAAAACTCTTAGTAATTTAGGCTTGCTATCTCTTGGAGCCAAAATTGACCAATCACACAATTGGTTCACTACTATGACGTCATGTTAAAGCTTGTTCAGTTTCCAAGTTTTTCCTAATAAAGCATACATTTTGGGGTTGTAATTCAGCTCATCTTTGACTCATCAATCTTCAGATTTCAAGTAATGAAGTGGACATAAATGTTCACAGTTTTGAAAGTTTGAAATTTACGTTTTTACATCTGATTAATACTAATTCTGAAAAGAAGGTGTGTTGATAGCAACATGAATAAGATTTCCATATTAAATCATTTATAGGACAAATGGAATTGTAGGTCTAGGTACATCTGGACTATATGGGGTTAGTGGATGGAAAGTACATGTGCGAGGAGAGGAGAGGTAGGGTATGGGTGGGGATTGTAGATCTAATGTTAGGCTATGCAACACATACATAATTCAATTTATCAACTTGAAGAAGTAAATAAGAAATATTCGTGCAAACATCTGTTGTGAAACAACAAGTCAAACTGACAGTATCTTTATTTATTTATTTTGTACGTTGCTCCATAGAACCGAACTTATATCACACTATATATTGGAATGGTTCCAATTTTCAAGTTGACAATGTTTATACTAAGGCAAGTGACGAATCTACATCACAGCATGATTCCAAGTAGTGTTATTTCCTATACGGTGATTTATTTGGATGAACCTTCACATGCAGCTGTGAATCCCCTTGTTTCCACTAATGCAAGGAAACAGGTTGGTCATCCGCCCTTGGGACTGGACAATAGTTGTACGCACAGTTCGTGTTTTTTGTCAGGGAAAGACATGACGTACCTTGGGAATATGGAATGAAGTTTTTCTGTCACTGGGAATAGAAGATTTTTAGTTATCACGTTATGACTCTGTAATATTGTTGCGTTAAGGGCTAGGACAGTCCGGCAATCGCGTAGGGTAGATGGCACAGAATAGGCTACTACGAATCTTGGGAGCTTTATGCAAAAATCAGGATACTGAATCTATAAATTACTTTTTTTTCAACGACTCCAAGAAAAAGAAATCAAGTTGATTTGTAGTTAATTCACTCTCTTCTCCCTCTCAAATTAATGTGAATCGTCACAATACAAAATATAGTTACTTTTTAAACACATTTCGTAACTTGCTCTTTACAATTTTGAGTGTGAGAACATTTGGGAGTAAACACTTCAAGAAGCATGGCAGAGTAACTCACATATATTCCACACTATAACATGGCAACATGTAATGTTTAACTATCATTTATCTTGTTATTTCTCCTAAAAAGTTACGCTGAGTTAAGAACAAGTGGTAACAAAAAAACCGAAAAAAAATCGGTTGCAGGTTTTTGACTGGATGACTCTTGTACAACTTTTGTTTGTCATCTCATACCCCAGTCCCACCCAAGCCCCCCCCCCCCACCCAATAAAAATGACCTACAAGTATATTACATAGTTTGTTATAAAGTGTAAAATCCATATCTTACGCACGTGGAACTCAACTGGGTATCCCATATGTTTTACTGTAACTGTCAATTGGCCCAGTCATAATGATACCCATGAAAAAAAAACCCACATTGGACCAAATCAGTCATACCAGAGATGCACAAATGATCACCTGACATCTCACATGGGATTCATTAGTACAATAATTCATGGGGAGTAATTCAACAAAGTAAAATTTGGGTAAGCCTTCATAAACTATGATGATTTACTTCATTATTTGCGATGATCACTTGTTCAGTTCAATTAATGTGATTACAATATAACAATGAAACACCAAATTAAGGGGGATACCACGTGATCAGCTCAATATCCTATTCCCTAATTATATTATTACTCCGTCCCCTGTTTTACAGCCTTAGCCTTCAACACAAATTACAGAACAGACCAAACTTATGCAGTCATTGTAAATTTCTTTTCATCTAGTAGAAATGAATTAGCGAATAGTTACACAGACCGTGTATGCCATATAGGAGTCGTTGCCAAGCGCTCAGGGTGAACATAACAATGCTTGCATGATCGATCTCCGCCGAAGTGATTTTTGTTTTTTTGTATTGCTGAAGTGTTAGCTTAATTTAAGCAGACTTTGTCTTGCAAACCCTGCCGGAAATAAACTTATGTAATTAATAAAAATGGTAAAATACGAACTTGTTTACTTTCGTGGTATGAACTGCCAATTTGTACCACCTAATCGAATTTATAGCTAGTTAAGTTGTATAGCATTTTAGTCAAGCTATTTCTGGTCAAGCTGGGAAAAGATCTGTTTTCGTGCAACAAACATGAGATTATTTTCTCCATTGTACGCCAAGTTAGAACTCACACTAGCTGTTATTAAACCAGATGTTGTTTCTCATCCTCATAAGTTGCAGGTTTGTTCGAAATGTATTCTCAAATAACGAAAAAGGAATTTCATTCATAACTAAACAAGATCTGAATCAGGCCCGTTAAATGTAGTCCAAGGTTTGGCCTAAGTCCGCGATAAAGCTCTTCAGTTTGTACTACTTGTACGTGTAGGGTCTAATGTGTACAAGAGAACTGGAAGAAACATTTCATGCTTCATATGGATCTGAAAGAATCGTTAACACGTAAGGCAACCCAAACGACATTAAGTTAGGCCAGCCTATTTTTAAAGTTTTGGACTAGCTTTGCTGCCAACTATTTTGCGTGTTAAGTTGCTATTAATGGAGTAAAGGCCATGAGTGTTATTAAGTTAGGCCTAACTGTTACTGTAGGCTCATAGTTAGGCTATTCAACTAAGAGACCACAGAGGTAAGGAACATTAGATTCAGTGAGGGTACAGTCCTTTTACTCAGTATTGGAAGTCCCCCTTTGGAGCTAGGCTGTATTCAAGGTTTTTCATCATCAGGAATTGTTTGAACCTACTGGCTATTTTGTTTGAAAAACACATAATTACAATAATGTATGTATTGTATGTATGTATTTTAGATCCTCCTGCAAGCAGGAACTCGCGAAGAAGCCTCATTGGCTTATCAAAGCCGCAAGCTGACCGAAGTCAGTCTCTTATATTCATATTTAACGTCCATGATTATGAGTTGTCAATTGTCAACAACTCTGTAACTGGACGACATACATTAATCTGGGAGTGACTCGAACCGGAGACCTTATGATTGGAAGGCACCGGCGTTAACCACTGAGCTAACACTCCACTCCAATAATAAATTATCTCCAGACAATACAATAAAATCATTATGATAAATTTTGTATGAGTAACTAACATATCCTATATATGCCTGCATTAACTTCAGTGGTGCAGTTTGATGAAACAGCATAGCCACATATATAGTGCATCTAAGGCAAGTTGTTCTACCTCTGTGTTCTTCTGGTAGCTTTATGGTATTCTTGGAAGATAATATTATTTAGTGTACACCAGCTTGGCCTTTTAAAGCTTAAGTTAAAAAATTCTGTTTTTCAGGAAATAAAAGATACAATACTGAGAAATAAGTTTCTCTTTGTGAGGTCCAAATTTGTGAGATGGAGCAGAACAGATGCAGAACTATTCTACAAAGAACATAAAGGTTAGTCGTTACAGTAGTTCAACCAGTGTAATGAGAGGAATTTTCTGGATGAGAGACACTACAAAGAAGAGCTCTAAGAAATGCCTTGAAACTAGGTCCTTTTCTCTTTCCTGATTACAATCTTATAATCCATAAATGGCTGTATTCTTTTCTTTCTTATTGTGTACTGAAGAGATTAGCTAGTGCTTCATTATGAGTATTAAGTGAATAGTTGGGGTAGAATTACAGGGTACTACTCCAGTGGTTGTCAAAGTCCACTGGTTATATCTGAGAGAGGCATCTCCTAAAATGGAAGGGCAAATTTATAATAGTAGTCCAGTCGTTCGAAACAACCAAATTTCTGTTCGGACAACCAGAATCAGCTGTGGAAGTTGTCTGGCTTTGGACTAGTTGCTTTACTTCAAATTCAGATGTCGTTGTAACTAAATCACCCCTAAAGCCCTAGGGTTCTATTCACCAAACATACCCATCTTTCCTACACTGTACCTATTAGTCATTGTTCTTGCTACATTTTGTTTGCAGTTCAGACAACTGGCATCTTAAAGTTTTGCCCGGCCTAAGAATGGGGGTAAATTCTTGTGAGAATTTTGTATTTTAATCCACCATTAACTCCTATTGGCAATCATGAGCAAGTTTTGAAGATGGGCAGAAAAGAATTGATCTTTTTGCTCCCCCTCTCCTTTTCTACACGGATTAACAATTTTCTCTGCTAGGTCGATTTTTCTACAACAGATTGGTCGGTTTCATGTCGAGCGGCTCAATGAGTGCTCACATATTGGCAAAAGAGGATGCCATCAGTCACTGGAGAAAACTGATGGGACCAACAAAGACATTCAAGTGAGATATTAATCAAGAAATATATCATTCAACCGTATTGATAGGCATATAATCATGAGCAAATTGTTTTAAATCAAGTAGGAGATGCCATTAGTGGATTCATAAGCAGTTAGTACAAACTGTCCAGAGGTAAAGAGGTTTAAATCCTATGCCAGCTTGATGATAAAACCTTATCTGTTTTGCCAATACACATGAAATTTAACCTAGAATATGCAAGTCATTTGGTTTCTTCTCATACACATGTTGATACTTAGCATGCAAGAATAAGTGCCCCTTCATATGGAGATTTTTTATGACGACCAGTTTTTATTTTATTAAACTATATTTTGATTTACTTTACCACAGGGCTAAGCACATGGCTCCGACTACCCTCCGAGCCCGGTTTGGTTTAACAGACACCCGTAACGCTACTCATGGATCAGGTAAGGTTCCCCCCTTTTCAGTCAAAAGTATAGCTTAGTGAAACTCGAGGGTTAGGTAGCCAACAAATGCTCATTTGAAACCACATCCATATGATGATTGAGTACAACAGAGTGTACCTCAGTATCTAACCACTATTCTGAACCACTGAGGGAAGTGAAGGCACCTTATTTATCATCACTACATTGCAGCCAATGGTGAACACAAACTACTGTGAGTGGCCCAAACCATGTCCTTGTATCCATTTGTTTTATAGATGTTTTTTAATATTCCTATTTGTGGCTATTCCAATGTTTTGTTCTGTTTTATAGATTCCACAGAGACTGCTGCCAGGGAAATTGGATTCTTCTTTCCTGAATTCAGTCTCAGCGACTGGTATGCAAATGACGAACCTTTATTTAGGACCGGGTCAGTTCGATACAAACCAGAGGATGGGGTACATATAGTTTATAAAAACATGGACAACTCTGTCTTGAGGTGACAGCCAATCACAGAGGTTATTCTTTCTGATGTCATTATCATGGCTGCTTGGTTAGCCAATGATTATATGCTGGAAGTGAATCTAATGAATATGCAAAAGCTGGGAAGCCGACAGATGTTACAGGAAACAAAGTGTGCTGTGCCACTTGACATTACGTATCCTGCCTTTGAATTGATTTTCACTGTCAGCAATAATGAGACTACTTTATAGCCAGTGGTGGAGCTAGGGGTATTGGTCAGAAGGGGGGGGGGGCGAGAATGGTCTGTAGGGGCGCTTTCGATACTATCTAAGCGGAGTGCCACCACAGGTTTTCGCGGAGCGTACAGAAATTTTTTGAGTAATGATACTCCCTAGATCGCCGGAAATGACCCTTTCCGGGCCTTGCTAATTTGCAGATAAACGAAGAATAAATAAGTGTCATTGCCATTTTGTCAGAAAATTACACCAACAAAATTTGACAAATGTCAATAGGTATTTGAGAGCGCAATAAAAAAGTCAATCGCGAATAAGTAAAAAGTGGTAAAAAGCTGAAAAGGGCGCCAGCAGTCCATTTGAGTCCGTCAGGGGGGGGCATCCGCCCCCTCTGACTGTATGGACGCTCCGCCACTGTTTATAGCTGTGTGGCCTGATCTTGTCTGATAAAATGCGAAATTTTAAGTTATGGCTCTCTCTCTCTACACGAGGAACATCTCAGTAAATCTCTTTCATGATGGACTGGTTGTGTTTGCAATGCCTTCCACCATGAGACTTATTTCGTTGAAAAAGAAGTGAAAGTGTGTGGGGGGAGGCACAGAGGGATGAAAAATATATATTGATAATTAATAAGATTATTAAAAAATAAGATAATTAAGTGATGACAAAAGCATCAGAAAACCACAGATATTTTTAGAGGTGAGGAAATAGTTTTCTACTGTACTAAGACTACAAACGTTAACTTATTTCATAAAAGAAGAGTTATATTATAAAGTAACAGATACTGAAGGTACAGATCGTCATGGAAACCAAACTTACAGGTCATTTTGTAACATCTGGAGTTTTATGTGACGTCCTTGATATAGATGAGTTTAGCGCTATTGGCATCATTCACAAAGTGCTAATCTTGCGTGCATAAATAAACATTCACAATTATATTCCTGTTGCAGATAAAAATGTTTTTAGACCAACAAAATGTTAAAGAAATTTGTAATGCAACCCGCTCACAGTACCTAACTTTGCTGATGTGATAGCAATCTACCATCTATTAGGATGATAATTTAGGCCAAGAAGTAATTAAGTATGAGTTGTTTGTGTTTAAATTGCATTGCATAGGATGCATACTAGACAGTCAAAGGTGTCCATAGGTGACTGCTGATGACATTGAAACCCTGTTAGATCCCTTCACCAGTCACACACCCCCCCATTTCCCCTCCCCTCATCCCATTCTTCTACAGAAGAGGAAAAGAAAATAGGAACATTTTTGTTTTGTATTCTTGTGCCTTTGTTTGCAAAATATAAAGTGTTTAAAATAAAAACAATAAAAAAACAGGAATCATGACTGCATTTTGTTTTTCATTTGTAAGTGCGAAGTGAAGACTATCTTGTGGAAGCAATATCTAGCAATTAACAAATATATTCTTACAAGATTAATGATTTTAAAAGAGTAATGAAAACTAGCGAGAGAGCGAGATACATTAAACGTATGATGCCTAAAACTTTGTCATTAATATCACAAATATTTCTTCTTGCTTTTAATTCTTTGATTTCCGATTAAAGTTGACAAAATTTGTAATCATCATCTTACCAGTGAAAACTGCAAATGCAGGGTAGCTACAAACATATTTCACGCAGCGTTGCAGAAAGTCAGGCTTCCAGTCACTTAATTAAAGAAACATCACGACTCGAGATGATTTTTCTGCCATAGACATGATACAGCGACTCGAGTCCATTATTCGACTTGGACCAGGAAAACTAATGGTAATGACTTTAATTGGTCATAAAATGATGGGACATTTTAGAACTGTGGACCACTTTCCTGACATTTACTACTATTTTACTACTAGAGAAGACGAGCATTTCATGAATGCACAAAGTCACTGAAAAATCAAGCAAACATTCAACAATTAAAGAGTGTAACCTAACTGCATTCATAATGGTTACGTATTAGAATCTCTGTCTTATGGATAGATTAATATAAAGGTGGAGGTCGTGTCCTGGTGCAAATGACAGACTTTTCATGGTACATGCCAGCTATGATGGCAGCTGTGTGTTGTATCATTTACAACAAATAAGTTTTTCCTTCCTGTAATGTTCGATGCCAAATACGACGCACTTTTATTTTTTCTACGACACAAAACTTCTCAAAGAGCCTTCTCAGTCATGATATGAAACCTTCACCTTTAAGTTACAAGAGTTCTGCTTCAAGAAGTACCCCCTCTACCACCTCGTGAAAATCGCGGTCCTTTACCTCTAGCTGGAGAAAAAGAGACGGATGAAGTCCACAGTTAATTAAGTCCACAGTTAATTATGTCTTTGCGATGTCTGCTGTAAGCACAGCTAAACAAGCTTTCTCTCATCAACAAAATACGCTTCTTTAGAGGCATGTAGGCTGTAATATTGTATCCCTTGATGGTTTGAAAATTACTGAAAATGCCTTGCTCAAATTGTGTCACGTTGACAACATTATGACCTCAGGGGTTCTCTCAATGTGGTGAAAGTCATGCAAATAGTTATTCAATTTTTAGAAGGTGTACTTTTATGTCACGCATCAAAGGACATGCATTGACAGTAACGATATCCTGTTTATTATGAGTTTTGGAACTTTCCATAATATCGGTGCGGTTGGTTTTAAATGCGACAGTAAAGTAACAAATAGACTGGTACTAGCATTCAAATATTGACATGAATAAATATTGTCAAAGAATTGCTTACAGCATGTTTTAACTTTGAAGTATCACACATGACCATTTCAGCATATCTAGCAACTTTTAAATGCCACTGGAGTATTTTGTGTTTAATTAAAAAATTACTTCGTTGTCATAAAATGATGATTTGGGTCCAACTACTCTCGCCGTTGAGATTATCTCTGCACTGTCCTGCAAGATGGAACTTGTTAGTTCATAAATTCCTCACATAATTTACAAGAACTGCTTAGTTAATATTGTTTTTAAAAGGAAACTCACATCTTCCTGGGAATGTTCTCTGTATCCTTCCTCGCCCCCCTCGTATAGCAGTCTGGAGTCTGGGGGTGGGTCTGACGGTCTCCTGGCTGGAACTCTGCGGTTGTACTACCTGCTGGGTGGTGCTGGGTCCATCGCTCCATACGATTCGTTTGATCGGTTTCTTAGTTTCTGTGCAAGACAAACATTTTAATTAACAAAGGCACTTAATTAACACTTTGATTAACAAACATAATAGCCAACACTTTAATAGAGCACACTTAAATTAACATATATAAGGGTGAGTGGACTGGGGAGGAGAGGAGAAGAGAAAAAATATTGCTGGATAAAAGATGGTATGAGAAAAGTCTGAGGAAAAGGGGAAAAAAAGGCAAAGGAATTGATAAAGTACGACTCTGCCTTTCTGAATTCACTGAACACCAAATCAAGTGGAGGCAGATTTCACTGCAATTCAAGATATCCAGTCTCTAATTCAGAAATAATCAGGCAACCCCCCACCCCATATATATTCGGACAAATATATCAAGTAGAACCCACCTCCATCCCCGCTTGAAGATGGCTGTGCATTTCCCGAGGTTGGCTGAGTGCCGGACGTTTCTGGACGATTGCCGGCAGCGTTGGTAGCCGTCTCCATGGAGATATCCTCGCTTCCGCTGACCGTTGACCTATCTTCATCCTCCTTGGATCTCCCGCTGGACGTCAGAGCGGAGAGCTGGGCTTGAGAAACCTGCTCACTACTGGTAGGGGGTGATGGTGAGGCACTGGATCTGTTGTACAGGGAAGGGAATATAGATAAGTTTAGAGAATATTATGAACATGCAGAGTTTTTAATGTGGAAGATAATGGGCTTTTCCGTGGGTCATTGGTCAATTACAGAAATAAACATGGAAAGAAGGCTAGAACCAAAAGTAGTAGAACAATATGAGGTCATAAGTCTTGAGGAGAAAATTTCTCTTGAAATCACTTTCCCTGCCGCTTTCTGGGTTATTATCGAATGAAACTAGACCTTTGACCTCTGGTAACACTGTATGAAAGGTACTGTGCCTTCTAATTGGTGCCCCCAGCACAGGAAAAAGGCTACATACTAATCCAATTGGGATTGCCAATAACTTAAAAGGATGGATAGCTCAGTTGATAAGAGCAAAAGGCTTGAAGTAACCCCCAGGTGACTGGTTCAAATCCTGTTCTATCAAAAACTATATTTCTTTGCTTTTTTTCAAATTTGTTCACGATTTACCAGTCAGTTTTTATTCATTGACTTAAGGTTTGAAGAGCTTTAAATTTCACCTTTGTTGACTGATTCCTGCCTCATCGGTTCCCCTGGATGACGGTCTAACAGCGCTGCTGGTCTGGACACCATCAGCGCCAGACGGTGTCACCGTGGACTCTGGTCTGGGTATTGCCTCTGCAAGACTTGGAGAAGCCTCAGCAACGCTCACTTCAAAAATAAGATGAATGTTGACGTTTTATTTATCTTGATGAAAATAACGTTTTACATGAAGACATCAGTTTTTACAGAAAAGTAGCCAGAAATGTACCCAAGTGATTCTTTTGACACCTCCCCCCCACCCACCCAAACTTTCTCTTGCTTATTCTGGATGGAGGGGTGTGATATGTGTTGTTACCTGGTGCCAGGGTCTGTATGGGTGTGGTGGGTACACTCCGACTGCTGCCTGCTTCATCATCTCCTCCCGGGAGATAAATTAAGGTATCATCAACGCCAAGATCTGCAGAGGCAACGAAAATACATGAGAGCATGAACCAGGGGATGAGACTCAATCTCACAACTCAGAAAGAGACGTTACCCTCAGTCAGGTTACAAATCATGATATTCCTGAATAGGATCAGATATTCCTGAATACTTTAATTTTCTGGAAGAATGCTTCCTCCTCCAATCCTAAAGGAGGCAGGTAGAAAGTCAAACTTTTTGCATTTCTCTACCAGTTTATTTTCATTTTATGCACATCCCAGTTACAATTCTTCCGTTAAGGACCTTTTTCCAAACAACTGAACTTTTAAGTCAGTAGCTTCCAAATGGGACACAAACCCAGCCATCATTTTTGGCTTATATGACAGAGTTATTTGTGCCTCTGTAGATAATCCTGCTATGATCGAAAAGACAGGACCTCTAAACTTGACATATTTACCTTCACAGGATTTTTGCAGTTTGCAATCAGTTTTTTCTCTATTATTTTGTTATTTGTGATGAATGAAAAGTTTTGCTTCATTTGGGAGATAACTTAGTTTGAGAGCTGTCTCTTTGTAAATCTGTGATGTCATAGAATCACTAGGATCTGGGAACCTTTCAGTTTCTCTTTGTTTTGCTGGTCATATAT
Organism: Apostichopus parvimensis; assembly: GCA_000934455.1. Lineage (NCBI taxonomy): Eukaryota > Metazoa > Echinodermata > Holothuroidea > Aspidochirotida > Stichopodidae > Apostichopus > Apostichopus parvimensis. The sequence continues at coordinate 168,544 of KN883100.1, read as the reverse complement.
TCACAAAATAAACATTGTAAATAAAGAACAGAAAAACATGAAAAATTTTGTAGAATATAAGGGGATCCATGATGTCATATTTAGACTTGATCACGTCTTGGGCCTTGTGTGTGAAAGAACATTAAAACCTGTGATATCTCCCAAATGGAGTAAGATTTTCTTTAGCTGTTTGGGAAAGTTGTTCATGAAATTTATCTCTATCACAGAGGCCATTAACGATGGTAGGGGTTTGTGTCTCCTCCATTGGCCATTCATTTCTATTCAAAGTATTCAGTTTGTCCAGACAGTTTTTGATATAACTATTAAAAGAAAAACACACAAAACTAGAAAATTAAAAATTCCCAAGAATTCTTTATATTCTTGCTTCATTATGTGCAAGGAAAAATTGACTACTCAAGGCTTATAAACTTTATTCTTATGTGACTTGAGTAGCGAATAGTTCAAACATTTTTGACAAAAATTTAAGAAAGAGAAAAGCTGCTTTACAAAGCAACCTATTTGATAAAAGAAATCAAATCTATATTTCAATATTTAATCCACTTCAATATTCTCAGAAACATGTCAATTATCCTAAAATCTTCACTGTTTTATCCCAAATGTTCAAAGGGGAAGGAAGAGGGAGTGAACATTTGTTACTTTTTTCTTTATTGTTATTCTGATTTTTAACACACCACATGAAGCCACTTTTGTTACACTTGTTTGAAAATACCAAAGCAAAAGCATACCTCCTTGTGAAGCTAGTTGTGCTAGGCCTGGTGCCCGATGAGTATCCGTGCCCTCGTGGGTACTAAACTGGAACCGCTGGTGTCCGGGTTGTACCAGTGGGGAACTAGTGAAGAAACACAAATAAATGAAACCATCAACTTTACAAATAAATATCACCACAGAGCACCATGACACCTGCACTGAGAGAATCCCTCAAAACCTCAAAATACCTCCTCACATCATTTCGATGAAATCATCAACAACAAAAATTGATAATCTGGATTCTCTCTATAATATCAACAAAACACATGATAACCTCTGTGAAGCCATCAAAACATCACAAAAACCCTACAAATGACATCAACAAGTACTTGATCGTCTGATAGTGTTAGTCAAGCTATGCAACCATCACATTACTGCTTCATCTATCCATGATTTTAACAGATCAGTTGACTATCTTGGTGAAGACATCACCACACAACAATATCTCTATGATTTCATCGAATCACTGATTTAAATACCTCGGTCAAGTCATATCACGATAATATTCTCCACCTTATTATTCTCAACACATTCATTTAACACTTACTTGAAAGCCTCAGCAAAGCCATCATTCCGGTGAGGTACAAAGAGGGTTGGTGTGCTAGGAACCTGACAATCATGTCCTGTGAGGTCATCACTACCTCACACTACCTCTCTCTGCCTCATTATTCTCAACATATTCATTTAACACTTACTTGATAGCCTCAGCAAAGCCATCATTGCGATGAGGTACAAAGAGTGTTGGTGTGCTAGGCACCTGACAATCATGTCCTGTAAAGTCATGACTACCTCACACTACCTCTCTCCACCTCATTATTTTCAACTTATCAGTTAACACTTACTTGATAGCCTCAGCAAAGCCATCATTGCGGTGAGGTACAAAGAGGGTTGGTGTGCTAGGCACCTGACAATCATGTCCTGTGAAGTCACCACTACCTCACACTACCTCTCTCCACCTCATTATTCTCAACATATTAATTTAACACTTACTTGATAGCCTCAGCAAAGCCATCGTTGCGGTGAGGTACAAAGAGGGTTGGTGTGCTAGGAACCTGACAATCATCTCCAGTGTCCTCAAAAGCAGCCTAAAAAAACAAGCGCAAATGAACCAATATTATTTTTCATAAACATATCCAACAAGTTACAAAATATTTTCATGTATATGAAGATATCAAAACTGACTGGGCTATGATAAACATTGCTAAAAATTCCTTTGCTCTTAAAAAAATTGACAATTTTTCTTTTTCCCGAAAAAGTCCATTAATATGATAACCAACTTCAACGGTTAAAGAAAATAATAGTTTAGACTTTAGAGCTTAAAAATAGCTTGAAGCTGTTACTTTAATATGCTAAGTAGGCTAGGCTTGGAATATCTGCTATGAAAGTGTGTTAGGTCAATAAGAGCTAGATGCTGACAATTATATACAATATACTACTGACTAATAGTCTGTTGACTAGTTCTTCCATGTTCTTCCATGGCAACCTAAGTTCTGCTGTATTGTAAACTGAACCAGTCACAGGTTTATGCAACAAGTCAAAATTACCTCCAACAAAGTAAAACATCTATTTTCAAACAAATGCTATTTACTTGTGAATGTCTCATTTTATTAAGAATTTGAAAAACAAACCAAAAAACAAGCAAACAAATAAACACACACATAAAAGAAGAAGAAAAAAGACAACAAGAAATATCTTACAAATGAGAATGCAGGAAGTTGTCTGCCTGTTGATGGAAGTCTCTCTCTTGGCCGTGGCACTCCAGAAATCTAGGAAAACAGAAACATTGAACCGTGGCTAAATGTTTAAAAGGCATGAAACATGAGAACCATAATGGCGTTAGGATTCTTTTAAATTCGTGGGAAGAGTGACTTGACAATTTATTCTTTTTCGGGCATTATTATTTACGTTGCCCAGATTTCAATCTGGACAACTAAAGGAGGACTAAAGGATAACCATACGTTTTGACCATATGAAAGGTTTTGTTGGTTTTTGACATTATTTTAGAGTTCAAAATATAGAATTATTTACCTTTTCTCATAATTATCGACCAGGAATTGAATTTGGGTACTTTGTTTGACCGTTACAACTGTGAAAATCCATCATCAGATGTGAATTTAAATATTTCTTCTTATTCTTCTTCTTAAATGATTGAATTATGATACATTAAGTTTTGACATAACTTCATAGAAAAGCTCTCGCATGTCTAATACTACTTTTGAAAACAAGGCCTTCATGAAAAGGGTCAGAGGTCAAATACACATTCTTCCTTAAACTGGGGAGTATATGTTGCTATGGCTACCTTGATCTAACCAATGTAAATCCCTACAGATGTGATTCCAGATGTTAATGATACTGTGTGTAACATTATATTTTTAATATCACCAAGTTGGGACAATCTTTTGTATACCGTAGTGTCATGCCCCGCTTCAGAGCACTCGTATTGTCAGTACGAGCAGTATGAATATCATGTTTCTATCAGATCAAGGTTAGGAACTGTTCGTACTGTCAATATCAGTGCTTTGAGAGCATGATATTGGAGTACAGTATAGAGAGGTATTAGCATTAGGAAATTGTCCCAATTGGCTGTTAATACGAATGACGTCATTCATATTCATAAATTATGTCAACGGAATAAATGTCACAATATGGTGTGACTGTTTGTTCAAACACCCTCGAATACTTCATGACAATCTCCTTTTAACAGTGACTCACTTTTTAAGTCTCATGTACTGATGGTTAAACATAACTGGATAAATGGAACAAACTAAAACACTGGGTAATTCCTTACCACTACAGGCTGTGGGGCCGAGTGGGCCACGACTTCTACCTGAGAGCCACTGTGCTCTGGTGGCTCAACTACTAACTGGGGAGGTGGGCCCTGTCCTCTAGAAGAAGACTGGGGCACTCCTTCTTGATCTTGTCTGTCCAACAGCCTGGGAGAGTCAGAGCCGGTCTGGGAGGCTTCACCATGTTCTTCTTCATCTTCGTCTGAAGTTAAAAAGAGAGAAAAACGATAAAAAGGAAACTTTGAGCAAATTGAGGTGACCGAGCCAGAATGCTTTAAATTATTTTTAGTTATTTTACAAAAAAAAAGACTTAAGAGTGACCGGAGATACGCGAACAGAAGAAAATCAGGCTTGTGACAAGTCTGAATCGATTCAGGGTAATAACTACAAGTTACTCCATTTCAACGGCACGTAATTCGCGTAATTCTCCGAACACTCATCAAAAAAGAGACTTTTGATAAGCAGGTGTTCCTCCACGGTCATCACACGCGAAATGAAACTGGGGGGGGGAGAGGGTGAGGGGAGGGAAGGGAGAGGAAGGGGTGGTTCTGTTTTTGTTTCCTTTTTTGGTTCTCTTTTCTAATTGTAAAGTTCTGTATTTTTTCAGGGAGTGTCACTATACCGGACAAGCCCTATAGGGTTTTTTGGTACACTTCCTTTCACAAGTTTTGTTTCTTATCTCCTTCTATGTCATATGTCATACTTATGTTGTGATAGAACAAAAATAAATCAATGAAAATAAATGAAATGTTTAGCGTTTCAAGGAGTTTTTCTTGGCTTCCTAGTCCTTGGGATTTGATTCACTAAATTTGAGGATAAAACAAGATCACAGATGTCTGCGATGACCCACCTATAATTTCAACAACCTCTCTTCCTGAACCTTCCATCTCTTCTGCTGATGTGACCGAATCCTCCTCAATCATATCCTCAGCGAGGTCATCTCCATTCCCAGTCTCCTCGTCCTCCTGGAAGACATAAAATGTTTGTGTCGTCTCAAACTCAAAGTATATCGGAATACCTAACTCCTGTCATACATGTGGAATAACACACCAGGTATCACTTGAGTGAGAGACAAGTGTGATTCTAGTAGGAATTCAACAAGGGACTGATAAATTATCTAAACAAAAATTATCAAAATGTGCAATACATGCTACACGATTATAAAGATGAAATAGCAGATTTGGTTTAACAGAACTGATATTAAATATTTGCAATATTTGAGGCAAAAGAAACTCCATCAACCTTAACATTACACTGCAACATTACACTGCACATTACATTACACTGCAAATTACATTACACTGCACATTACATTACACTGCACATTACATTACACTGCACATTACATTACACTGCACATTACATTACACATTACATTACACTGCACATT